>WYDI02033434.1:0-37218 GCA_009867235.2 Psittacus erithacus | reverse complement strand
GTTGGACAGAGCCTTGGGTGGCATGGTTTAGTGTGAAGTGTCCCTGCCCATGGCAGGGGGGTTGGAACTTGATGATCTTAAGGTTCTTTCCAACTCTAACTATTCTATGATTCTAAATGAAACATTCCTGAATGCTTATAGCAAAGAAATGAATCATGAAATGTCCATATTTTCTTAAAATTAAATTCAGAAATTGCAACTTAAATATGCCCTCAAATTACATGCTTAGATCTGTACTTCTGCAAACGTAAATGTATTTCTTCATGAGCAATTTAGACAGGATTTAAAGTTTCTTGCAATATGTTATTTTTTGGGGGCATCATAATGAGCAAATGAGAAATGCATAAACGTAAGATATTAAGACTTGGTAATTCTCAAATACCTTTTTTATTTCTATTCAGTTTAATTCTTTTACTAATATTCAGAATTGAGAAGTATTTTTGAACTTATATGGCTAACGACAAAATTAAATAATTAAAAAATTAGATGGCACCTTGCTAAAACAGCAGCTTTAGGACTGAAACACTTTCACACAAAGAAATTTTAAACTGTCATTTGCAGTAAGTGTTACTGGATGGATAGGAGTGGAGCTGGCCCATCTGTTATCAATATTACAATTAGCTGTCACATTTGCTTTTTTGTCATTACAGTCAATTTTTAGATAAGGTGAGAAGCATATTGCACTCAAGCTTCTGGCCTTTGCCTTTCCCTGTAACCCTGTTTACATGAGACAACCACTTCCTCAAAATCTCCAGAAAACAAAAGGCTACTAGATATTAAAAATTCCAGTCATGTCCTACCATGTAAAAGTGAACTGAAGGGAGTTACAATGTTTATGATGGTTCTGAACAATTGATTTTGTACATTTTGTTGTGTCTGAGGAAAGTTCCTTAGGAAATTCAAAACATTTGTGACAAAGCACACAATTCTTTTCTGTCTTAGCCAGCTGGAATATTTTTAAGAACACAGAACTGAGGTCAGAAATGTGGCTTTGTTATATGTAGAAACTGTGTAGTTCTAGATTTCCACCCAGAAAGAGTGAAAAATAGAAAAAAAAAAAATCTCCATTCTTTGGTGCATAAGTTAGAAATGTTCATGACTTTCTGTGTTGTAAATCTGTTTTGACTTGGCTGAGTTACTACAGTTTTATAAACATTGTTCATTCATGCACAGCAGTTCTTTTATAGCAAGTGGCTTTTACAAATTACCACTTGAAGTTTTATTGTCACTGTGCACATGCACTGAGCTGAAGCTGAATGGATCTCTAAACCATGTGATTTAAAAAATGAGAGGTAGGAACAGTCTCTAGATTTTCAAATTAATCTTTTAATTTTGTTTTTATCTGGAATCACTTCAGTTAGATTTATGGCTCCACTTGCAGATATAATGACCTGAAATATAGTAAATGAGGCTTCCCGCAATCTGAAGAGTCAGCTGCAGTTTTGTTTCTTTTGCTTTTCTGCTGCCTAAATAGAAAAGCAAAGCTCGTCTTTGGCCTTTCCTCCTCAGGAGGTAACTTAATATGCCAGCTCTAGAACAGGAAAAAAATGCCACTGAAGGCATCTCCTGGAGCTCCACAGGGCCTCTTACAACCCTGTCTGGAAGCTCTTTGCTACCCTCATAGCAGACATCTGTCTCCAGTTTAAGGCAGTGTTCTCCCCCTTCACTACAGACCAGCGCAACAGAACAGAGCTGGGGGAGGAGGCAGGAGGGATGCCTTCAGCAGAGTGACAGGGTAGAAAGAGCTGACAACATGGAAGTAAACGAACACTTACTATGTGTGTAATTGCACAGTTCTCACAATATCTCTGAAAAAGATCCTTTGAGAGGATTGTTATTTCTACACTTGCATATGTGTTACTGCACTCCAATTTGTAGCAATCCATATCCTGGGAAATAACAGTATTTTGCAAATTACTTCTTAGCTGTTAAAAGAAAATATTAGAACAAACAAGGCTGTTTCATCCAGGCAGCCAACAAATTGGTAACACAGGTCAATTTAATTTTACTGCAGGTAATAGCATCATTTAGCCATTTCTTTGCTATGAAACAGTATATGGGGCTTTAAACCCTGCACGCCAGCTTGGACCTTATTTTCTATGAATGAAGCATACTTTGAAACATTTTTGTAAAAGTGCACTCTTCTGTTCTTCACTGAGGTGCCCAAGTCTACTGATTTGTGAAACCACGAAACTCTTGACAAAATTGCAAAGTGGTCTGATACCAGTAATAGCCCTCTTTTCAGTGCTCATCTTGATCTCCAGTGTCTGTCAAAAGTATGAACTCCTATATGAATATAACAGTTCTGAACATCCTACATTGGAAGTAACTGCGGTTTTTTGGCCAACTTGCTGTTAAGGTTAGATTAAAAATTGGTGTAAATCTTGATTTTAAGAAGCATACTACTGGTGAAACCCAGCTAAGATGTTGTCCCACAAGTGACTATAAATGAGATTTGTATTTCTGAAATCCACATAGGGAAAAAAAATCAAATTAGTTAAAAATGTTATGATATTTCATCATTAATAATCGATCTACTATTAAAAGTAAAACTTTTAATACAATGTCTGTTGAATATTCACTTTTAATACTTCAGAGGAGAGTGCTTTTAAACAAAACTCCTGGATTACTTTTAAACAAAAATTTCTGACATAACCTGGCAGCCTCAGAAAATTCTGGATGAATGAATCAAGTACAGCACAGGTATGAGCCAGCAATATGGTGTAGTGAGGAGTAAATTTTGACTGAAACTTAGAAGAATGTTTTATCTGTCAGTCATCAGGCTTTGAAACAAGCTTTCAACAAGAGTGGGAGCAAGTAATCTAATGACTTTCAAGATAGCACTTGGATGACTACATGAAATGACTATAAGATGCCATTGCCTGTGGTTGCCTGGAACTGGTAACTCAGATCTATTTCTGTTCCATGTTGGTATGTAGATTGACAGCTCTTGCTTAGTCTGGCAAATTGCTTATTAGGAATTTTTATTTATGTAATGGAAAACCAAGGAAAATTTTGGTTTACTACTCAAGAGGGTAATCTACAGACTCATAATATGGTAAAAACAATTTAATACCTCTTTTGCATTAGCCTTCACAAAAAGATCAACTGCAAGCAGATACAATTAATACCAGCAAAAAGGGATAAGATCTCAGTCTGTAACAGGAAGAGGAAAGGTTACATAGTGCTTAAATAACAGATATTCTCAGATCATCAGTGCTGATAAGTTTCATTCATCTTAGGGGGCTTAGCTGATTAAAATAGACTCAGAAGGCTTAGTGGTCTTTGAAAAATTATGGAGGACAGATGAGATGATGGAGGACTGAAAAAAAGCAAATGGATTGCTGCTTTTAAAAGGGAAAAAAAGAATAGTCTTGTCTACTTAGTTTCAATCTCTCTATCCTAAGTCTAACACTGTTCAGTAAGGTAAGAAGGTATGCTTATTAAATTTGCAGATACCACAAAGCAGAAGAGACTGTAAATATCTTGGAGAGCAGGGTTAAAATTCAGTTTTGTGTCTTACAGATTGAAGAGTGGTCTGGAAAAGAAAGGATGACTTTACAATAGGGACAGGGGAAAAGCATTACAGACAGGCAGGTATACCCAACTGCACAAGTATGGAAGGGGATCAATTAATTAGGTAGTAATTATTCATAAAAGAACCTCAGGGCTAATGTGGAAAGTGATGAGCTAGCAATGAACATGCCAACAACCTTACACTGTGAAAAAGGCAAATGACAGAACTGGGATATATGAACAACAGTACAACTGACAAGATAGCAGGCATTTTCCTTCTGCTCTTTTCAGAATCAGTGATGGCTCACACTAGATCATGTGTGTTCAGTTTTGAGTGCTGCACATCAGAATACAAAGGCTGATATAGAAAACATGATCTATGAGCAAAGACTGAAAAGACTGGGATTGTTTAGCCAAAAAAAAAGAGACAGGGGAAGGGGGTGGGGAGAGGGAGGAAGGGAAGAACGAAGGAGGGCTGAAAAGAGGTTTTATAAATAGAAAGGGCTGTTGCAAACAGGAGAAAATAAACCCTATTCTTCATATAATATGATGAATACAAAAAGAGATAATGCCATTGAATTGCAGTAAGAAAGGTTTTGTTTAGTCATCAGGAAAAAAAAGGAAATTCAATTGGAAAGGATTAGGAACAGACTGCATAGGAAGATTATGGAGTTTGCAGTACTGGAGGTCAGCTATGAAGATATCTATCAAGAATAACAAGGATGTGGCTGATTCCGTTCTGGACATCAGGGATAGACTAGACAACCTCCTGAGGTCCCTTTTAACTTTGCCTTTTGGTGATCAAGAACAAAAGATGCTGAATATGGCGTGAGTAATTTACAGAGAAACACTGGGAATCTTTAAGAATTAGAAAATTGAAAAAGCAATTTGTGATTTTTAAGTTTTCCATTCACAGAGTCCAACCAAATCTAAATAGTTTTAATTCTTCCAATGGTCATGCAAAGAAAATATTTTGCAATATATTTCCAAGTAATTATACTAGATATACAAAAAGTTCCAATACTTTTACGGTAGCTGCAGTATCATCAGGTCTAATTCGGTGTTAACAGTAAAGCTGACTGGATTATGAATCTGGAAGAAGAAAAATTCAGTCTGTACAGACCTAACAGCAGGTCTTTATGATGGCTGGCCTAAAGAACTGTCCATTTTTTAGACAAGTAAATTAACACATTAAATGAGATGGCTGAAATTGTATTTTAAGCTGCCTGCACTATTTCTTACGTTTGTTGTTTTTTTTTCTTTCTCAGAACATTTTATTTCCAAAAATAATATTGATTGGTTC
The DNA here is from genome assembly GCA_009867235.2 of Psittacus erithacus. Lineage (NCBI taxonomy): Eukaryota > Metazoa > Chordata > Aves > Psittaciformes > Psittacidae > Psittacus > Psittacus erithacus. The sequence continues at coordinate 32,399 of WYDI02033434.1, read as the reverse complement.
TTAATATCCTGAAATTAAAACACCTATGACTTACAAGATACATACAGTCTTACTTCCATAGCAGTCAGTCAGCTATATGTTGGAGAAGGCCTTCAGCGACCTGGAGGCTCCCGGAGGCAGAACACATACCAGGATTGTCCACACAGCAAAGTTTCCATTAGCAAGGTGAAGTGCAAGTTCACAGTGCATTAGGCTTGCTGAAGTGCTCCCATGTGTGGACACTCCTAAGTGCAAGGGACCATTTTCTACTTTGAGGCTAGACTGACAGGTGGACGAATGGAAAAAATGCATACAGATAAATCTCATTTCATTAGGCAGCCCAGCTAAAAACATCTGGAAGGAAAGTACAGTGACTGAATTCCTAGTTGCCAGAAATCACAGGAAATATGTGGTGACCAGGAACCACTTCTCTCAAATCAAAATAGAAAGAAAATAGTTATTTTTTTCTGCAGTTAAAAGAGATAATGAACTGCTGATTAGTGTCACTCCCTGTTAAATCAATAAGGAAAACATAGAATCACTTTACCATTACTCCCTTTTAAACTGTGCACTAAAGGGATTGTCTGGGACTTTATTATAAGCACAAAATTTAATGCATGTATAGTTAGCAAAGGGCAGTTATCTTTTAAGTGCTCTTCCTATTTCCCATAAAGGAAAAGAGCCTCACAAGTAGTGTTTTTTTCTTCCTAGCAAACAAACTCCAATCTCTTATTGAACGGATTCAATAGAAGCAGTGTTTAAAATGAGTTTTAGATATTGGAGGACCAGATATTAGCAAAGCTATTCACCTCATTTAAATTCCATATGGATATTAATGCATTTCCAATAAATGAGTTATACCACGTAGCTTCACTTAACTGAGTAGGATTTTTTTTTTCTTTGATGGCATATTGGGGTTACAGTCACAAATGTCTGTTACGGGTTTTCAAATATCATGAAGGAAAATTATCATAGCAGGAAAGCAGTAAAACCATAAATTGCTAGAAGTTAGCACAGAGCACTGCTTCGGCAGGTTGGGCATTGTGCCCGATGAGGCTGAGTGGCACAGAAATCTACAGCTTCTGATACGTGCTGGCAGCTGAGGGATTTAAGAAAGGCTTTTGAATGTAGCAAGGGGGAAGGCTTGTGCAGGGAGAGGGGATGGGTTGCATGGACCAACTGGGGGCATTGACGCAGATATGTAATGAGTTACAGAAATGATTCAGTCTTCTCTCTCATAGTGATTTTTACACCCCACTTCCTCATCACCCTGTCCCTTCACTTTCTCCTGCCACAACAGAAGTTCGCACTTTCCCCACAGGAAAATCTTCTCTCAAAGTCCTTGCAGGAAGTTGCTCCTGCCACGGGTCTTCTTTCAGAGACAGTTTCCTTAAACTCCAGTTAAAATTAATAAATTCTCTAATCAGCAAAATCTGCTTCAAATCAATCTCTTCCCTAGATCCTAGATTTCTATACACCCAGATCTTGTCCGCTTGATACATACAGTCTAGGTATTTAATAGAGCTTTTGGTACCTTTCTGATCATGTCAAGACCCCTCATAACTAGCCTCTGCATCTCACCCTTTCTGTACCACACCTTCCGAAGCAATTATTTCTCCTGTTTTTCAAGTACCTTCTTTCCCAGCTGGCAAAGTTCATATCATTAATGATGAAAATGCCTTTTCTTCTTCCCATCTGCATCACCACATAGTAATTTTTAATCAGGCATTTCATATCTTCCAATTCTCAATTAAATGAAATCATCACTACTGCTAAGAATGCTCCCTGGAAGTTTAGAAATGATCAGGCACAGAATATGCAGGTTCTCATGTTACCTGCAAACATATATGCCACAAAACAAGCTTACGATCTGTCTTTGCTGTGCTCAAGAGATACTTTTGCATCTCTTGCTTTTCTTTGCTTTTAGGTTTCTTGCTTTTAGGTGCTAGAAAAATGTCAGAAGCTTTACTGACTTCAGCTGATAAATCTGCATTTAAGAAAATGTAGATTTAGAAATCTGAATATGTCACATCTTCCACATGTATGTAATTTTCCTCTATCCATGATCTCCGTGGCTCATTTTTCATGGGTAGTTTTCATTAAATAAACATGTTTCAGCATTCTTTCTACATTTATTTCCAATTTTCCATGTTTTTGTATCATTGTACTAGTAATGATAAATCATTAATATAATGGAATAAATGATGTTTTTGTTAAAAATGCATTGCTTTCACTTCTATGAAGAAATCTCAAATTCTAAAGAATATGAATAAACCTAAAAAAAGACATTAAAAATACCATTTAAAGTGTAGAACTTGGAGTACAGAAAGAGAATTCAACCTTTCTTTTCTTTTTAAAAAACTAATGCATTTAATCAAAGGTTTAATTCTTTCAAAAGCTTTAATTTTCCCAACTTTTCAGAGCACAGTGTTAGAGCTGAAAACGCATGAGCTAGTGCTTTACAAAATTCCATAGACACAGCAGACAGCTAAAATAATGTCCTCTCACTTAACCACATTTAACTCAGATAAAGCAACACAAGATTTAATAGCTTCCAGCAGTGCCCAGTGATGGAGTGGCTATCCCAGATTGCAACAGAAGGTCACAGGTTCATTCAAAGGGCATGGTGCACATAAACCCTCTCCTATGGTAACAGGCCAAAAGTACATTTGATTTGATTAGATGCAACTACACTGGAGTTACAGTTGACTGTATTTGCCTTGGATTTAGTGGAGAGAGAGAACAACAGGAAGAGATCACGTACGATCTACTCAAACAGTTTGCAGCAATCCTACTTTAGCCCATGAATGAAGATTGGAATATAGCAGACATCAGCAATATTCTTCTTCTAAACACTGACTGGAAGCAGACAGTTATTTAGCAAAAAAAATAAGAGTGGAAATAACTTTAAAAGCTCTTATCTAGAAAATTATATAGGCATGATTTCTCTCAATATCATGTTCAAAGCAATGAAAATAATAAGATAAAATGTGTAAGATCATAATGTTAAATACTATCACTCATTGTCAAGGTATATTATGTAACCAAAATATTGTGATTAGCCGCAGTCTATTTTAGTCTATTTTGGCCTATTTTAGGGCCAGTGATGGATGAGGGGGGAAGAACAAATAGGTAAGTTGTGATTACAGGGCTCAGCAACTCCTTACAATGCTGAGATTTTTGCCTATGTGATGAATATTTCAGATACATCCTGCGATCTTTACATTCTTCACTGACAAGGAGACAAGATGCATTTTGCATCTGCTAAAGTCTTCTGATTGGCACGTATGTTGAAAGACTGGCCCAAGATTGAAAGACAGAGTGTTCTTCAAAAGCTGTAGCTATGAAATATTTATTCTTTTCTCTTTCATAGAAACGCATTTGATGACTGTATGACATAAAGTGCCGCTAATAGCTCTGGACAAAATTATATGGCTCTAAAGACTATTAAACTATTATTCTTGGAGGGTGGAAAAGGTTTTATTTGACACAGATGATCACAATAGTATTAGCAAGGTTTTGTTTAAAACTTACCCTGAAAAAACTGTGGTACATTTTCAAGTGCTTTTTGCACTGGTAAATTCAAATCTGACAATCACAAATGGCAAGAATGATAAGTGTGATATATTTTGTAGGTATTTTATCTCACAATCTCTTGAATAGGATGTTTATTAATTTTTAAAAACTTTAAGCATTTGACTAAGGGCAAATGAGTACTAATGACATTGTTCAAAATATGTTTTGTTTGTACCTAAGTGTATATATTTTACAGAGTAAGTCATACATCCCCAAATGTTATTTAAATCTCTGAAGTCAGCTGAAAAGCAAAGACACTCACACATACATAATGTCTAGCATGACAATCTGAAAAGTATGTGAAAACAAAAAGGCTCCTTTGTAAAAGTCTAACTAAAATGTTCTGATAAAAAGACCTAGAAGGCATACTGCATCACAGAAATCATTATATTGTGAATTTTAAATGAGAATTTTTAGGACACTTGTATCTGCAAACATTATAGAATACTAAAAACCTTACAAAAACTGAAGAGACCTGATAAGATACTAAAATACTAATAAGCTAAATGAATACAGTTATCATCTTGTAGACCACATTATCTCAACATAATTTACAATCATTTGTGTTTCATAAACCCCCTGCTACTGCAAATCCCTCAGTTGTATTTGCCATTGAATTGCCTGTTTCTCATTATTAGTGGCTGAAGAAATGCAGTATAGTCATGCAACATTTTCTAAAGTAGGCTAAAAATGCATTCCTGAGAATTCACTTTATCTTTCCCTTTCAAAGCGGCAACTGCTGTGTTAAATACTTTTGCCAGAGTAACCAGAAGAATGGTAAAAAAAACAGGCAAAAAAACCTGAAGTAAATTAGGCAGTGGCATCCTGCCCAAATCAGTCACAGACATTACCTTTTAAATAGCGAGTTGATACTACCAGACTGTAGTTTAATAGTCACATGAATTTTTGGTTTGGGAAGTCAGTTTGCTTAAAAGACCTCTTAATATACTATAGGCAGTCGTTCAAACCTTGCATGTTGAGTTAAGTATACCACTATTTATGCATATATGCACCCTCTCCCCCACACCCCCCCAAAAAAAGGGCTGCCTGACCCTGCCATTTAAGATGGTATGCAACCAGGAAAGGCTATGCTACAACGTGAAATGACATCAAGTATTGCTTCCTCTTGATTCAGACGTCCTCTGAATAGGCTGCTAGACTTGCTGTGAACATTTTGTGAAAGGGACAACACTCACTACTCGAATTTGGCACATACTTTCCTCCTTTCAAAATACCAGGAACCTGTTTTAGGTTATGAAGAGTTCAGTGTAATGATTCTTATATGGTTTAATACTCAAATTTGAGCAGTAAACATGCATTGGTATTTGGTTCTATGGACTGGGAATATGTTTTTTGATGAACAGTATAACCATAAAGTTGGACATATATATCTTTAGTTGCTTTACTATTCTACTGTAAACTGAATAGCTTACTTCAAACACCACAATTTTTAGACAGAACAATAAATCCAGTTTTTGTCATCCTGAAAGGGTCGTGCAACAGTGTGTAAATGCCTTGAATAATTAAGCCTTAGTGTGCCTGTGAGTAGTTGTTTGCAACCTTGAAAGGCAAAAGACATGGTAGAAAGGATGGACAGGGGAATCTGTTCAGGAGGTCCCCTGTGAGTAAATGGTAGGGAATGTGCGTTGATCTTTATGCTGCTTTATCTTTTTTTTTTTTTTTAATTATTTTTAAAGAAGAAAAACATTAACAGAATCTGTTATAAGCTAAAACAGCACAGCTGAATAGCGGTCTTGAATAGCAAACTTGAGAATTGGGAACTGTGAGTGAGGCTTTACTGCAGGAGGTTAGAAGTGGCCAGCTGGCCTACCACTTGGTTCACCAAGAAACCAAACAGAAGAGTAAACAGTTATGGTTCCATGATGGGGATGGAGTAATTAGATACTGTACGTTGCAGTGTTTCCCTGATGTTCTTTTTGGTTTTCCTTTCAATAAAGTACTCTTGGCTAAGGCATCTGATTCATATTTGCAATGAGAGAAAATTAGCTGACTGAGCAACAGAAAGACTATTTTAATTTTCTCAATTTTCTTTGTGGGAGTTTGAGCTGCTGTTTATTACTCCTGAAATTTGAGACTGCCTGTTGTTGCTGCTGCTAATCATGCAGCTAAGTGGGTGACAGGGCTGGTCTGAATGCTGGCTGTGAATGATTGCTCATAAACACCCAGGGGAAACTCAGACAGCTGTATCAACTGTAAACCCATGCAAGTACCTGAAAATACCTATGTAACAAGTAATGTCCATTGACACTACATGTCCATGTATGCTACAGCATAGCTTACAGGGGCTGTTTCTCTTTTTACAGATAAATACATGCTTTACTGTCTCATTTGAGAATTACATTATGGAGTTTAAGGTATGTACACTGTATCACCTCTTCAACTGCACCAATTTTACCATTTATCCAATGGAATTCTCTGATGAATATCAAGATTTGGAAAACACCATAATATTCTTAAATCTGCTTGTATCTCTAGCTACCTATCATTCACATAGCTGGAGACTGGCTTGGGATGTTATGGAGTTTGCATGAGAAACACATTGTACAACTACATATTATAAATATCTAAATATATGTATTAATAATAAAGTTATCAGGTAATGTATATCTTATCTAATAGCTATGCTGGTGTTTGCTCTGATACATAGTACATATTATAACTGGCACATACTACATTTTTGGATTTCTGGGTATGTTCAGCACTTCAGTTATCTTTTTTTAAATTTAATTTCTTATATTGCTTCAGCCTTTCTATTTATATTGGCAGTTCTTCTATTTATATTGGCAGCAAAGCAACGTGACATTGCAATGACTCCAAAGTCAACGGAAGATTTTAATTCCCAATCAGATAGTTACATTGCACAGATGATTCATATCTGTCATAGCTTCAGGATTCACAGGTGGCACCAGAACCACAGTACTGGTGAAAACATCTGGATGAAACAGAAAAGAGAAGAAAGAAATTCTACTTTATGGTGCCACGCTTTAGGCTTATAGCAAATGAGATCAAACATTTTACCCAAGTTTGACTCAATTTTACAAAATGATGTTTTATCTTGAACAGGGAACATTATGCTTCCTATTCATGTTGAACATTCTGTGCATTGCTTGACTCGCTTTTCTTTTCTAGACATCTTTCCTATATTTTGTTTTGGACTGCACAATGGATGAAAGTCACATGGCAGAAACGCGATCCAGGGAAGTAGATGTGCTCATTGATGTAGGAGGAACTTTATAGCAGCCAAAGCAATCTACTACCGTATGTATAAAGGGCACGTTGGTTCAGCTGTTGTCAAAGGCTATGCTCCTCAGCAGCAATTAAAGCAGTCCAGCAGAAGGAAAACTGCGAAGTCAAACTGTTGGTGCTCAGGTCCTAATGTTCAAGTTAGACATTTCATGGAAGAGACAGTTCTCAGGACTAGCAGTAGACTAGTTCCATAGACTGAATGTCCATTACAGTAGGGGTGCCTCAGGTGCACTTTGGAACATCTTCTACCTCAGTTTTTATCTATTACAAGCATTCTGAATAACTACTGAATATGAACAAATCTGAACAGTGGGGAGGACTGAACAGGAGATTTAATTCAGAAGCACACATCTGATCTCAACAAAAGCACTAAAGTAGAAGCCCCCAAAGAAGACTATAAGCCCATGGTCTCCTTTAAATTACACTGCTTTTGCACACTTGGTTTACAACATTAAGAATACTTCTTTTCTTCTTTAGGATACTGTGCCTAAAAATCTCTATATAGTCTTTGCTTGAGTTGTCTATGTGCAATTATCTCTGGACTGCACAACTGAAACGTTTTTCCTGGCTTTTGCTGGAATACCAGACTGAAAATACTAATAAAGTGCAGCTGCTTGATTTCTGAGTACCTTGTTGAAGACTGGCCAGAACACTGGAAACCACTAGCTATTTTCAGGTGAAATTCATTTTTCAAGACCCGATTCACATTTTATTCAGGTCAACAAAAGGTCTCTAGCAAGACTTAAACAGGCATAGTTAGTTATCAAAAATGTTCCTTTTTCACCCAATTCACCTCTCTGGCTCATCTAAAACACTGGAACAAGATCTGTATGAGAGGAGTGCCTGTGTTATTGTCTGCATATTCCATCTGACATGCCAGAACACTCTGCTCCACAACCCATTCTTGGGCATCCTCCTTCTTGAGGTCTTCTAACCATGGGCAATGAAAGGGCCATGTGTTTTTCACAATCATCTTACATGTAATTTCTCTTTGTGTGACAAAATGCACGTTCACCACATAACTGTCCTGTGTTCACCAGACCACATGATGACAAGGGACAGGATTTTAACTAAGCAAAGTTTGGGCTGTACGTTTCTAGGAGATCAACAGAGCAGAACAGGAGGGTAAAACTGTTCGCATAAGTCACCTGTTTCTCTGAAGCTGCCTCCCCTACAATTCTATTTTTGTCATGATAGTCATATTTACAAGAAGATTGCAAAGTTCATTGTGTCTTTGCTGGCTATGCTTATAAAGCCAGAAGCACCGTGACAGCAGCCAAATTTTTGTCTGTCCTTCTGTCATGAAGGACTGTCTTCTTTGTTTTTCTTCTTCTCTCGCCTTTCTTTTTATTGCCAGTAAATGATACACTATCAGCCTCAAGAAAGACATATGCAAATTAATGGGTATGCATCCAATGGTATGATTATATACACTTTCTGCTTTGGGAAAAAACTATTATTGCTTGCTTTGTAAAGGACATGCTTTTCATAATATTATCAAAATATTAACATTTTCCTTTTTCATGGAAGAAAAAGGGGTTGTAATTTAAGTCTCAGCCAATATCTATTGTGACTGATACTATATTAAGTGATAAAATCGGTAAGTCATCTTTTTTAAAGATAGCTACCTTTATTGAAATATTTGAGTTCCTTCTACATGAAATGAATAGTGGCAACCAAGTCCCTCGTGGATTGCAAAGAGCCTCCAGAATTTCCTCCAGTCCCTTAAAGACTTTTTATTTTCTTTTTTTTGCAGGGATTTATTAGGTGAAAAGAGCTGTCACAACTGTGTTTATGATGGAAATGTCTTTTCAAAGAAGTCATTCATAAAGCTCTAGACACATCTACTGTTACCCAGATTTTTGCCCTTTCTACAGACAGATCCCATTGACTGTGGACCCTTTATTCTCACTTTGGATTTAATAATCTGTTTTGTTTTACAGGAGAGCAACAAGAATGGGGTTATGTACATCAAAATTAATTCTCATAATTTAGCTAAGAATTAATCCATTAACTGCTTTGAAGATCAAAGTCTCAGACTGGCATCAGAAGCTTACTGAAAGCCAGCAGAAGACATAAGCATAGGCTTTATGTGCGCAGACGCAATAAAGTGCTCAAATATCTTCTCTATCTATGACTACACATTAAGCCTCTGAAACAGTGAGTTTCAGTAGTCCAATTCAAGGATAATAGATGCATAGCTCAGAATGACCAGTTCTTCATCTAGAAGCAGGAGAGAGATTTTCTAGGAAGTTGGAAAAGGAACCATTTTGAGATCCCTGTGAATCTCATTACTAAAGTAAAAGTTGTTAGACCCTGCAATGAATAAGGATTTTATCTAACTCTTAAAGCATTTTCTTTTCTGATTGGCATCACTTTTCCCTGATTTCAAATTGTGCAAGTAGGTCTTTATGCAACAGCTGAGTTTCTCCTAAGTGTTCTGGTATTTTGGGTTTCTCTATAGAAAATGACACACATAAATGAGTTTCAGACAAAAAAACTAACCCAACAAACTAGATCCGAGATTTGTCCTCACATGTTCTCAGAAACCTTCAAAGAGGCAAAACTTGGAATTGAATATATAGAATTTTTGATGATTACAGATATTTCTGTGCCCAGTATAATGAGCCAGATAGCTTATGACTGTTTATATTGCTGAACACCATAATGAACTGTTTCACTGAAGGCTTTTTTTTCCCATTATCAGACAGCAGGTTAGCCATGGAGCCAAAGAAGAGTTAAAAAAAAGGTGAGATCATACATGAAGAATAGAATCTATGTTTCCCCCTTGACATATTCTTATGTCCCAACCCCCTACCTACACAGAAGGATCATACTGAGCTTTTTATAAAAGAGCTACATCCCATACAGACAAGATATTTCAATTAAAATTTGCAATTTATATTTAGGGAAATCTGAAGACAAATCCATTAAAATAAGGAAGGCATAATTCCAAAATTTTTCTATCATCTGTATAAGGCTGGCTATATACAGACCAAAGCTGAAGCCATGTATGAAAAGAATATTCATTACTTAAGATAAAATACCAATATTCTGTGGGGAAAGAGGATGGATAAGCTCCTTATAGTTCTTTGCTCTAAGAAAACCGTACATGCTTTCATTTCGAATGAAATGAAACATACATGCTTGCAGTTTCAAAACCGTACATTCTTTCTTTGCATTTAAAAATTGTAATGCAGATTTTTTTTTCTTTATTTGCAATACACTTGAAGTAACTGGTATTATTAAGAAAATTTAAATAAATTATTGAATTATTTTTCATTTATAATAAACACAAAGCATATGAAAATGGTGTAAAATGACTGGGAAACTGTGAGTAAGACTGACGCTTAGGAAAACTATTACCTATACGTATTTCCTCTAAGGGAATGATGAAAACTTTAAAAATTGCTTTGCTAATTGTTTCCATTATATGTAGATGTTTCCCTTAATTAGTTCTTTTGCCCATCTTATGTCTGCCATATCTATCTTACAGTAAATATAAATGAAATATGTCATCTCTTGTTGCACAGCTGAAGAAATTCCTAGCAGAGTAGCAACCTTTTCTCTCGTGCATTGCCTGGACATCTTCTGTACCTTTTTATTAGTACAAACTGCTAAAGTGAAAGGAAATTTGATACCTGATAAAGTGAGATAGCATCTTCTTCCTTAAAATAAAAAAGTGCTTTTCTCCAAAGCTAATTCTGAAGGTCAGCTTCAGAGAGGGTCCTTAGCAGCTGAATTCAACTGACAAATAAGATGCCTTAAGTTGTCATTCCTCCTGACCCCGATTTTAAAAGAAAATCTTTACATGGGGTATTTACTCATTGTTTTATATGTAGATAATCCTTTGCAAGTGGTAAAGGAAAGGCAATTAGAAAAATAGCAAGGAATAATACCACTGGAAGTGATTTACTTGGACTTTGCTTGATAACAGGGCTGGAGCACCTCCTGTATGAAGACAGGCTAAGAAAGGGGCTGTTCAGCCTTGAGAAGTGAAGGCTGTGGGGAAACCTCATAGCAGCCTTCCAATATCTGAAGGGAGCTTCCAAGAGCACCAGGGAGGGACTCCATAAGGGACTGTAGTGATAAGACAAGGGATTTAAACCTCAACAGGGGAAGTTCTGGTTAGATACAAGGAAGAAATTATTTACTGTGAGGGTGGTGAGGCAATGGAACAGGTTGTCCAAAGAAGTGGTAAATGCTCCATCCCTGGCAGTGCTTAAGTCAGGTTGGACAGAGCCTTGGGCCACATGGTCTAGTGCGAGGCATCCCTGCCATAGCAGGGAACTAGATGATCTTAAGGTGCTTTCCAACCCTAACCATTCTCTGATTCTATGATTCTAAATGTGTTGGAAAGAAATAATGAAATACTACTTCATCTCTGAAAAAACATACAAATTATATTTCCTGCTACAGAAATGGTTTGAGAGATATAAAAGACCATTATGTCATGATTCAGCAACAATTTATTTGCAATTTAATAGCAAATTAGAGTCATACACTATCACTTATTGCCAACTGGAAAGAAAATAAATAAAAAGAGATTCTCTGTGTCCAGAGAGAGATTTTACATTTACCACATTTTCTGGTTCTTACATTAATGTGCTTTGGCCAGTAGTTTTCCTATGAGTATGTGCTAGCCCAGTGATCTTCGAACTACTCTAGACTGCCTAAGGCCCTGTGGTCTTTTGATGTTTCTATTCATGCACAGCAGATGATGCCCAACAAGACTGAATTGCTCTTCAGAAGTTTTCTAGGAAGAGCTTTGCCATACCAAAGCGCTTTTGACAGAACTTTGATTCATGCTGCAATCTGTGGACATTGATTTGAAATAAATTGTGATTGATGAACAGTCAATGACCATTGCCATAATCATTATGCCATCAGTAATTTATCAAGGTAGTGTCCCTGATGTCACACAGCCTGGGTAACTGAGGGACAGAAGTGCAAGCTGTGATTTTAAAATGTATTTCTAAGAATATTTAAAAATATTTCCAACAGTAAAATAATCTATACCATGGTTTAAGCAAATGAAGATCAGCCAGGGCTGAAATATAGTACTTTTGACAAAAAAAAAAATCCCTAGAAAAAGGTGACGATTTCATCCTTGGAACATTTAAATGAAAATTTTTTCATCAGATGGTTCAGCATAATTTGCCAGTATGCTCTGGAATGAAACAACTTGCTGGGTAAAGCAATCTGTCAAAGAAACTCATATTAACTCTACTAGACCTTTGAAAATATGCATATATTCTTTTTCTATTTTATTAGATATCATCCATAGCTCAATGATTTTTGGTTCACTTTTTTTTTTTTTTTTGTACTGCAGGAAGACACTATATATTAAAGCATTTAGTATTTGAAAAATGTCCTATAATGACATGCATTTCTATAGAAAAAACATTATTGGCAACATGCACTCTAAATTGCCACAGTCACCTTTATGTCAGGCATAAGTAAAACACACACACCTACAACATAGATATGAACTAAGTGACAAAGTACTCTTTTTGGTATTCACAACATCTAATTTATGCATTTAACTTTAGGTTTCTAGATCAGGAGCCAAGTTCTGCAGGCAGCCAGTGGAAAGAGACAGGTTGTGCTACCATACAGCGTAGAGCATGAGCACTTGAATCAGCTCCTAGAGCAGCCTCCCTCTCTCCACTGACTATGGAGAGAGCTTAGTGAGACTAACTTACACATACACCTTAAATTAGATACCTAAAGCAGATGGACTGAACACCTGTCTTTGTTTTCCACAGAATTTTTATGATATTTGGCTTTGAGGAAGGTCTTCCACAATAGGATTCTGCTGACCTGAACAAAGTATTAAAAATATTGTAACAATAAACTAATACAGCTAACTCATCCCCAGAATTCTCTTTCCCTTTTTTTCATTTTCAATTTCCAAATGGCAGGTTCATATTTAAGATAAGGAAGAACATCTTCTTTTGATCTACACTTTCTGAGTTGTCCTGTTTCCACAAATTATGTACCATTTTGTAGGCTCAAGCCCAATGAACTATTCCAAAAACTTTGGCATGAAATCTAAATTACAGGGACACAAACACTTATGGCCTTAAAAGCAATGGGAAAACACACAGATACTACGAAGCAATTTTCCTGAATATTTTCTGGTTAAAACAAGAGTAAAACTTCTCTATGATTTTACACAAGAGCTTCAAGGTTTTAAACAAATATTTACATTTACAACTGTAAGTTAATTTTTAAAATTCCTTGCAATAATAGGTAATAAATGTACAATAACTGTATATAAACCTGGATGCAATACACCCTATCCTATTGCCAGGTCTTTTTCTGATGATATCAATTCAATCACATTTTGCTATGTCACTCTTACAAGTGCCTTAAGTAGCCTGGATGATAAGAAAAGGGAACTGGTCATTTGGAAGGGAGAGGGCACAGTAAGTATAGACATGATGACTTTAAAACAAAAGGCTGTGTTATTTTGTTCTTCTGGTCTCCAGATAACAAAAAGCAGAACCGACTCTCAGTTCCTGGCTTTTTCAGAAGCATGTGGGTAACTCTGCTAGTGCAGGAAGGCAGAACATGCCAGCTACCAAGGCTGACCTTCATGTACATGGGTGCATGCAGTCAGCCTGTGAAAACTGCACTCCAGTAATAGAATGTAACTGCATAAAAGAATGTTTTTCACTATCTTAATTTTGTACAGGATTCATACACGCTAAAATTATACAGAAAACTTTCCAGCGGTTAAAAGAGTGAACCTGCGACCATGCAATTTGGGGATTTGTCATTTGGAAGGCATTCTATCAGTGATGGACTATACGCTCAGGGTGACGAGGGCAGAAGGGGTCAACTACATTTCCTGGAGGGGGAAGTGTTGCAGAGTTTAACAAGAATACAAAGTTGAGCTCTCCTAGCAATTAATAGGAATTTCCAAATTGCTGTAATAAATAGTTCTCTGTGCTAAGGACACAGAGCTGTCCAGTACAGTTAAAAGTAGTATCAATCTTGGCTGAATTTTTTTATTGAAGGGAGTGGGGGGCAATTTTATGAAAAATGAAAAATACTTTACATATGCCCAAAGTGGCCAGGTAGTTGAACAAAATGATCCCTGACAATCCCTTTCAACTGAACTTTTCTATTCTGTTCTATTCTCTTCTCTTGTATTTTTGTAAAATTGGAGAAGCTGCAATGAGTCTTCAGTGCTGACACTGATGAAGTGTTTTTCACTAAACATTCTTCAGTATATTAATATAAAGAGTTTCAGTGTACCTCATTTTTTTATGATCTTAGAGATCCTCTGTAAAGCTCTCTTTAAAATGGCTGACCTCTATACTAGAGCTCCAGGTAATGACCTGAATAACCAAAAGGTCACAAGTACCTACAGCAACCTGCATCCCTTCTGGGGAGTGTTTGCTTCATACAACTGTTTCTTGCAATCTTTTACTTACCTGTTTTAGTTGGTCTCTGGATTACTCAGTCCCTTTTGGGATGAGGCTGACAACAAAATCTAAACCAGCTTTTGTTAAAAAAGGGAATGTATTGTTTCTATTAATGATTAATGTTGCTCTGTTTACAATTTTTTAGTGCTTGGAAATGAACCAGACATTTACTGCTGACTATTGAACAACCTTATGATTTAATAGAGGCATAATAAACTTGTTTTCTTTATGACAAACCAAAATTCTTGTCTAACATCTTGTGATCTAGGCTGGAAACAAATTTCTGTGACAAATGCACACTCATTATCTGCAGAGATTAAGAGACCCACTTAAAACAAATCAGAAACACTCAATGTCTATGCACTGGTTTTACACACCAGTGTGTTGACCCCTCTAAGAGATTGAAAGGTTTTGAACTTCAGGACTGTCACTTGAACAATAATTCATGATTCTAATAATGTCAGACATATTAGATGAACAGGAAAAGCTTGTTGTGAGACCCTGGGTAAGGTGAGTAATACAGACACAAAATTGTTGAAGGAGAGAAGCTTCAAGCCACAACAAGAATAGATAAATAAAGGGGTGTTTGTTGGGAACAATTTTTCTGGGAGAGTACTTTCATACATGAGTCAGCCAGGCTTGGTGCAGAAGTTTGAAAAAAAACCCAAATTAAAATACAGATGTTAAGTCAGTCTTGTAAACTCTGGGCGTATTCTTCAGTGACAGATAGAATAAATCTCCACATCAATGAAATCACAGTGCTGTGCTGCACAACTGAAATAGTAAACTTTTGTTACAGCTAATCCTTAAAAGTTTTCTGTTTGCTCATGCTTCATGTATAGTTTCACTTAAGAGGAGACCTAAGAGAAGGTATTTCAAACTAATTTCCAAAAAGCTACTGTTTTTAAGAAATAACAGTGATAAAATGAAACCCCATCATAAAAGCAAAAAACCTTTCTGTAACTTTACTTTAATGTCATAAAATTATATTATTCTAAATAACAATATATATTTGAAATGCCCAGATGACAAATTTTCTCCTGAGAAAAAGACTGAGATACCATGTTTGTGGAAAAATGAATAGAAAATACATCCCTTTCAAGGACGACACCATGGTCCATTAGCCTGAGTTTGGCATGACTTTTTAAGTGGCTTTTAAAAATATTTTTGAATTTTTAAACGCATTAGAGAAACACCACAGATTTTCAGATTGTAAGTATGTAAAATACATTTTTCTGTAGCATAATCGAAACCTAATTAATCTTTTCCCCTGGAGCTTAGAGTTGAGGGTAGTGACTATCATAGGAAGAGGACTCACTAACAAGAGGCATTTCCATTTAGGAGTGTTTCCTCTGGAGCATCAAACAAACCTTTGGAAATGTGTTGCAACTACTTGACTTAAATGTTTCGACTATGCCTTACACATGCCGTTTAACCTTGTTGCACCTCAATTTACACATATGTGAGAAAGAGAAAATAATATTTGCTCAATAGGCTCACATGGCTTTTGGAGAAATATAACAATTAGTACTTGAGCTATAGTGGAGAAGTATTATGTAGTACCTCAACCGAAATTTTCACAAAATCCTGAACACCGCCTTGGGAAATTATAGCAGATTTTTTTTCATTGGCCCCTAATAAAATGGCACATTCATATGAAAACAATATGTGAAGATATTTTACTGTCGAGACAGGAATTAAACCAGCTTTTTATTTTCTCTAGCTCTTCATACTATTACAGATTTCTATAATAATAAAGGGAGAAATTTCATTGCAGAACAGAAATTAAAGAGTAAAAGTATCTTTCAAAGAATGAATGAAAAGCCATATATATCTGACAGCAAAAACTGTAGTACATGCATACTGCAAACAGTATGCATTTAGTCTGCTGTTAGTTCTTTCAGATTACTCTTACAGAATCATAGAATAGTTTGGGTTGGGTGGGACCTTCAAAGGTCATCTAGTTCAACCCTCCTCCAGTCAGCAAGGACACCTTCCTTATGTTATTCTTAGTTAAAATAACAACAGAGATTAAACACTCTATCTCCCCTAGTTAATTCCTTCCAAAACTGTTTCAGTATTTTCTGTGCTGCATTTGAGTTTCACAGTCACACAGAAAAGAACTAAGAAATCTACTTCTAACTTGATTGTGGGAAGTGAGCATTCATTTTCTTTAACTTTTTTAAAAAGTGGTCTAAATCAGTTTATTGTTGATCTATTTTTGGCCACCAGAAAGGTTTAGGATCAGTCAGATGTCGTTCTTCAAACACAAAAGAAAACCAGAATAATCTCATAATATCTGCCTGTGTGCCCCTGTTAGTTGAAAAGCGATGTTCAATAACAGTAGCACATACAGGCATTTATGTGTATTTTAAATAATGATAGAAACACAAAATGTGTCTCGCATATATTGCAAATAGTCTCATTAAAATACACATACATTTCTTTTAGCGTGACAAATAATGATCTTGCACTTGTTAAGTCACAGCTACTTAATTTTCACATCCCTCCAGGTACTCGAGAACACCAAATTACCAAAATGACTCTTCTCACATCACATACTACAGTTCCTGCCTCAGTGCTTCCAACCGGTAGGCATCTGCTCTGGGGTAACACTGAAGTAGTAAACTCTGGTTGGCAGAGCAATACTGCACATCTCTGAGGCTTTCCCCTGGTTTTCCAATGGTTTTTACTTGTTTCTGTCTTCAATAGTCTTCTGAACTTGCTCTGCAAGCCAGCAGTTACTGGTGATAAAATTACTAATCTTAATTTCCACAGTTTTAAATATCTATTCACATCAAAATATTACCTCTAATTAAAAATGAAGTGATTACAGAACTGTTCCCACAGATGAAATGGCTGTGTGAAGAAAGAAAAATTAAGGGTTCTTAAATTCACAGGTCACCCCATTACAGATCCTATTCAATTCACAATGAAGTCAATAGAAGTCCTCTGAATAAATTCTCAAAGAAATGAATGGCTTTTGACAGGGACATTTTTCTCTAAAGGTACTCAAATATCATAGAATCATAGAATAGTTAGGGTTAGAAAGAACCTTAAGATCATCTAGTTCCAGCCCGCCTGCCATGGGCAGGGACACCTCACACAAAACCATGTCACCCAAGGCTTTGTCCCACCTGGCCCTGAACATCGCTTTTCTCTCTAAACAAGGCAGTTAGATGAGAACACTTAATTACAGGGCGCTACTCTTTCATTTATGTCTTATGCAACTTGCAATTTTGCGTAACATAATAAAGCTTTTCTGTATAGTTTTGTATTGAATGTGTTGTACAAGAAGAGCTAATGAGACAGCCTAAGATTGACAGGTGAAGTTCTAGGAAGACAGATTCAGTCTTTTATCTACCCAAGATGGCTAACCAAAAATATAAGGCCCTTTACGGCCTGGTGGTTTCCCTCCCCCCTTGCCCTTTTTCAGATGCCACCCTGAAATAAACATGCCAAAACTCTGCTTTGCTGACTGCGTCATCAGAGCTTGCAAACGCTAGCACTTCTCTGACAGGCATTGTGAATCACAGTTATTTTTTCCTCCCAATGTCTATGAGGTCTGCCACCTGAACTGGCATAGTTTGTAAGTGCCATCAACTTCTCCTCAGGGCTTACAAGCTATATTTGCTCTTTCAGAAGAATCTGAAAATGTTGTGAACCATAACTATGTTTCTGAGAGAACTTACAAGTTCTGCCATCTGTGCCTGCAGTGCTTTAGAGCATCATTATATGGATATGGAGATATTTTCATCATGGGGTTTACGATCTCTACCAGCTGCATCAGCAGAGATTGTTAGTGCTGTGAACCACAACCATTTATCTCTCAGCACAGATGCCTGCTTTACTTTTTCATTCTTAATAGTCTATATCTGCTTGACCCACTGTTACCCATACATGTATATTTTTCAGCAAAAGAGAAAGTGAAAAAACAAAATAATCCTTTAAAGCAGATCTTTAATCACTGCAGATCTCTACAAATCTCCAAATATTTACATAAGTTTAACTATGCCCTGTCTAGACTCAGAATTTACTGCAAATACAATTACTGTGATAGCTGTAACACTTGAAACCCTTTCTGCAGTCTGACAAAGCTGCAGCTCTTGCTGCTATTCACAGATTTTGAAAGCGTATTTCTTTTTGTAAATAGGAACTTAACCTCTCTTTATGCTGGTTTGGCATCTTCAGGCTATCTCTAGTTTAGTCAATGCAATGAAAAAAGAAATCCCCTTTTGAAGAAATCTTTTGCTCTCTTTAGATAACTTGAAGGAGTTTTGGCACATGGTGATGCATCACTACACTCCCTGTATTGGCTCTGGGAAGGAAATGAGCTGAGAGTTTATGAGGAATTACGGCAAACCCAGATGGGTAAAATGAGGGCTGTGTGTGTCAGAGGGGAATAGTGAAAGAAGCTCTATCTTCTCCATATGCTGACAGAGAAAGAAGCCACTGGCATGCTAAGATGCTCTTACTGGGTGACTAAATGGGGAAGACAGAGATATGGAGGAAAGTAGTCAAGAGATTTTACTACTGAAATCATCATCTGCCTATTACATTCCTGTATGTAAGTATGGGAATTGTATGGAGCAGGAAAGTCTACTAGTAAAACACCTATAAACTAAGAAATAATGAATTTTCAAATTACAGCTTTGAAGATACTGAGCTTATACATCTATAACTCTGTAGCTTTGCGGGCACACATGGCTGACCTGATACAATAAGATACAATTTAATTTGACTGCGATGAAGTGCCAAACTAGGAATGCTTTGAGGAAAATGCCTTATTTCCTTCCAGTTATGTGATTTGTTTGAGACTTGTAGTTTTGCTGCTTTTGCTCTTAGGGATGTCTGGCTGCATAGGTTGCTCACAGTTGGGGACACAAAGGGCCTCAAAGGCCCCAGACAGGATAATCAAACACCTGGTGATTCCAAAAAGCAACTACATCTGTATCCTGCAAATCCTGGGCTTCAGACCAACTAAAGGTTTTCCTCATAACACATCTTTTGGAAGTCATTGAAGAGAACTGATTCTGGGAAACTATTTGCTTAGGTTGCAGGTAAGTATTTTTTATTTGCATTATAAATGTAGAAGTCTTAAACATGAAAATAGTAAAGTCGGTTTCCATTATTTAAAAAAAGTATTAAAAAATCACATGCAGGTTGTGCAGCTGCTGAAATTCTGGGCAAATGCAGTTTCCAGCCAGGCTTTTATTTTTTTATTGGCTGAATATGAGTAAAAATCCTCTGATGAAGTTTCAGCAGTTGAGACGTAATATCTAAATCATGGGAAGTTATCTAGTTCTTATCAACTGATACCTATTTGGCCTTCTCAAATACTTATATCTTTGGTTCTGTGTTGAAAAAAAACCTATCCTAAATTTTATACAAAAGATGAACATTCAAAAAGAAAACAAGAATATCAATGCTTTTATAATTCTCTTGAATGTTAATTCTACTATAGTCTTTACTGAGCAGACTAGTGAAACCTCACAAGCATTCAAAATTTCAGTCCTACCCCTCACTTGCAATGTACCAGTAAGATTTTGTTCCTTGCTTGCATGAATGTTTTAGCAATTGACATGTTTACAAATGTATTCCCATTAACACTTCAAACCACTTTATTAATACTCTCAAATGTCTATTTTTGTAGCACTGCTGCTTTCTAACTCTCTGTATTTTAAGCAAAGGGATTCCAAATGTGTGAAATCAACTAATTTGAAAATTTGAATTGGTACTTGTTGATTTTTTTTGTGCTTTTCTATCAGCTGCAGCAACAGAGCACACCAAGTTTGAAGTTTATACAACCTTTCCAGGGAGAAGGATTACCCTTTCTTCAGATGAATACTAAATATTTCCCTTTCTGAATCACTGCACAGCTATGGGAAAGACAAAATCAAACCCATAATAAATGTGAAATTGCACCTGCTTCTTGGAAGTAGGTGGTATTTAAGCTGAATTTAATCTTGGTATTTATATACAGAGAGACAGCATACTGGCAAAGAATCCACATGAAAGTGGTCCAGGTATCTACAATTAGGGAATCATTACTAAAACAAATTATTTTCATGAATAAGTGCATCTGGCCATTATGTCATTGTTTGGAAACCTGCAGTCAAATCTGCGGACAAACTGGAGGGGAACCTCAAATTTGCTATAAATTTACTTCGGTCCTAATTGACTATGTATTGGACTGCCTGCACGATTTTCCTCTTTTTCCTAATATGAATATGAAAACATTTAGAGGGCTTATTGATCCCCAATACTTAACTGTTAGGTCATATGTATACCAAATGATATATGATATAAAAGATGCAAAATAATAGTACATTAGCCTAAACAACGCTAATAAATTGCAAAGCTTAGCATGAAATTGAAAATCACTAATGGAGCACTGTGCAGTTTGTTGAAGCAATGAGCAGTCAAAGAATCATACATAATGTAACAGTACAATTGCTAACAGCAGGCTCATAGAAGACAATTTAAACTTATTTTTTATGGACAAGAGGAATTGATCTTTGAAGCGGTTCCTAAGGAGATTCCACTTATTCCGAACAGCATCTTGGGAGCAAGTTCTGGTCTATCCCTTTCATCAAATACATATTTATGAACTTCCAGAAAAGACTGATTTAAATTACACATGAGGTTATGGTTTACGAACTTAAACCAGAAGAGGTAAAAACACTAGACATGTGGAACTAATGCCTGAAACTGGTATTGAATTCAATGGTTATGTCAGTCCTGCAGGTTCCACTGAAAGACAGGTCTTACGGAATGAATTCCACTTCTTGGAATTCTTGGGAGTTACGAATATTTAAAGCTATAAACACAAAATATGAATAGCATTCAAATTCAGAATATGCAAAATTATGTTCTATTTTCTCAAGGCCATCTACATGAAAAAACTTCTGTTTAATACTGTTGGTATCAAACACACTGATAGGAAAAGTTGTTGCATTTGTGAACATTCACAGGGAAATTTATAATTAATATCATATTAATTTTTACTTTTAGCAGAATTTTCCCAATTAAATTTTAAACTTTATGTTGTCACTCAATATCATTTCACTAGGATTTATGTAATTTAGTGGTACCATAAGATCTGATGCATTTTAGGTACACTGAAAGTAAGAACTCAAGAGACAAATTCTGATAAGATTGCATGCAAAGTATATTTTCCTCTCCTAACAGGTATTGCAATTGTAACACAGTAACTGTTTATTTTCCTTCTATGTTTTAATCAGCCAACATTTTCCTTGATGAACATGACTTCCCCCACCCAATTGATTTCAATTCAGTATATGAATATTTGTCTCTTTTATGCTATTATTTTGCTCAAACTCTGGCCTCATTAGCATAAATGTCTTACTGAATCTCTGAAAAAAACCTGCAGAAAAGTTACATATGTGTAAAATGGAGAGTGGCACAGCTGGGTCCTTTTTTTATTAAAATGTGAAGTATTGAATGGTGTGGGCTTTATAAAAGTTTTGTGGCTAGACTGCTACTACTTATGCCTAGTCATATAGCTAATAAACATTAAGCTGCAATTAACTCAACAGGTTGGCCAAAGGGCAACAATTCATGTGTTCACTGCGCAAACAGTATTGTAGGTTGTGAATGCTGAGATCTGAGGGACTGATTAAAAATGTAGCAAAGACAAAACTGTCCAATAGAAGCTCCATCATCCTAGGGCATCCACTGAGGTAAAGGTGGGATGACAGAGAAAGTGCAGTGTCATGGCTATAGGATATTGTTTGATTGCTCTTAAAGTTAAAAATGCCATATCTGAAGTACTACCTGGAGGCAACAGTCCCAAATTTATATGGATACTCTTTCTTCTGAACATCCTAGAGGTACCTCACTGGAGACTTTTAGTGTATTAAAGTTTTATAGTACAACTCAGCAAGCAGCTTGTAACTTCAGGGAAGCAGGTAGAGAACTACATTAAAGCCATACTCCTATTAAAGACATAGGCTCCAACTCAAACCAAATTTCTCATCACAGTAATTCATGTAAACCTGTTCCTCTGTACTGTTGGTATTGCCAAAATGAGATAAAGGATGTGCAACTTATACTTTTGGGCATAAAATAAAAATAAAATACTTAATAATACATCAAAAAGTGTGCTAATAATTTAACATAGATATTTATAAATATAAATATAAATAGATATATATAAACTTGTATATATACAAGTTTAGTGTCTGCTTTGTTCAGCTCTGACCTCTAGCAGACAAAGTAAACTGATTTTTCATAGTCTATCTGCAAGAGGCATTCATGCTCCTCAAACTGCATAATATCTGAACTGTGCTGTCAGACAGCTATTAATCTACTCAGCAACAATACAGCTATTTTTTTTAAACCTCACTGATTCTTATTTTTAGCTGATCCAATTCTTTTCACAACCTAAGCTGTCTTTTCTTATTATTCTAAATTTTTTTTAAAGGGTCCATTTTCTGTCTGGGTGTCATCAAAGCACAATTTCACAATTTCCTTGTCTGCTAGATTCTGCATCAAACAACTATGAATTGATGAAAAGTATCCCTTTTCTGTAGCATTCCTCTCTGATGCTGGTATTCAGCTGTTCTTCCTGTGGAATGAACTTCCTATCATACTGTGAAATAACACAAGTGTAACAAGGATGTTAACATTTTCATAAGAGGCTACATCAGAAATTGGTACCTTAGTTAATGATATCTGAATGAACAGAAACTCCCCCTAGACCTCTGAAAAACAACATATTCCCCATTCCTCTCATCAAATATATAAATACATAAAAATGAGAGAGCTGACACTAAGACTGGAATGTAGTTGCTAGAAAGTGAAAGGGGGATGATGCTGGCTTGAGAGGACTGATGTACTAGAATTAGAAATTAGATGAGCTGAAGTGATATGAGGGGATCCACAATGATAAACACTTCTTTACATAGGATGGTACCAGTGAAGAACTACTACTAGAGTAGTCCTGGCATGTAAGAAATGAATTGCTTTACTTTGGGCAATCTTACTTGTTCCCACTAAGTAGAGGAGAGAAACAAAAAGTGAGTTAGCAGTAACCTGACATGGCCACCATTCTTTTCCTCCCTCACAATCTATTGGAAGGAAAAGTGAAATGACAACCAGGAGGGCTCAGAATGTGGCTTGATTTAGCTGCTTTACTTTGAAAGAATGAAGGCCCTCCAGAAGCCCTGCTGAAGCCACCACTGTGTGTGTGCGTGCATATGTCTTCAATCTTCAAGGAGTGCTGAGAATCTGGACCCACTTTGCAAGCCTCTGTATTTAAAAACGCTGATGCTTTTGAATATTCTCATCCAATTCTGCCTTACTTATAAATGAAGCAGACTAAACCAGATACAATCTAGATTTTCCAACTCATTGCCACTCCTTCCCACAAACCTTAGAAATGGTAATCAACAGGTATATCATGATTAGACCAAATTAAAGACACAAAATGTTGGAAATAACTTTTCTCACATTGCAAATGAAAATATGCCTAAACAAGGACCATGACTTGTCTTCTAAAGAAGTGCATGGGAATTCATGCAGTTCATCAACAGCATTTAAAAATCATCAGTTATTCACTTTTGAGAGCTGAACAAAAATAAAACTCTTATCTAACAATTTTCTTAGCCTTCTACAGAAGTCTGCATTCTGAGTAGCTCAGTTGTGAGAAAAAAAGAATGATTTCATGGGAAGAGCATGCTGACTAGACCCTGTACTGTAACCTAGAATACTGCAAAAGCAAAGGAATAGGAAACTGGAAGACATGTATCTCCAGTTCCTGTTAGCCTTAGGGTAAGAGGTAAACAACAAAAGGCAGAGTAAGGTCACATACATATTACTTTACATTTTCTGTATATTTTAGCACAATTTCATGATCCACTGAAAATATCCAAAACCACTGACAAAATATCACATTTTGCTACTTAGTCATCCCTAATTAATATTTTGGTTTAGTCTCCTTGCAGTATGTTTTCATCATAAAGACATGAGTCATCAATAGTTATTTGCTTGGAATAGATCCAAATAAATAATTCATTCTTCATGAGATTACCACTGGAATAAATCTGGCAAGTAGTAAAAGAAACCTATGAAAAAAAATCTCAATCTAAGTATAGAACCCAATTTATTGTTTAGGGAGCAGGAATCCTGAGGCTGTTTTAAATGTGAAACCCTTTCCTTTTCTTTCCCTTCTCTTCCCCTTTCCCTGTATTTTTTGGTCAAAATTCTCAGGGTCCACCAGTGAAAAGAACTGCTAACATGAAAAATCTCAACCTGTGTATCTGCTGTTTATTCATATAAGCCCACTGATATGGCAGTATAATCCCCTGCTTAATAAAAGAGAGATCCCCAAATCTGAGTCACATTTCAGTATACCAGATGTTCTGCTGTAGCTGCAATCCACGCAGAAGGAGTAGTACAAGTAGTAAGTCTTTAATTTCACATTAATATATGTAACTACAACAAGTATATGCTATATTATTTTATATTTAGAAGCCCTCTGAGCACTGGGAAAGCTCTGAAGACCATACTGATAGATAAAAATATTATCCTTTTGAGAACTCCTGAGTATATTTTTTTTGGTATACTCAAACATATGGTGGTTAAGTATGACAAATCATACTTCTAATAGACTCTTTTTCTTTTTCTTTCTGCAAGCTGTTTAGTTCCTGTGAAAGGCACCAAATGGACAGACCTCAAATCCTGAGCCTTGCATTGTTCACGTTAGAAAAAAGCTACCCCAGCTTCCCACCAGCGTACATAATTGCTGCCATTGAACTACTATTTGTGATGGTAAGACAAGAGCATAGCCTGTACACTCCATTCAGTGCTCACTGTTTCTACCAATAGTGCAACCTAGAGTGCCAATTGTGGCATTAGCTTTTGTGGATATAACAACCTGTCAATTAGGAAGTGAATTAACCGGTTCACTAAACAATAATCATCACATAACAAATTTCAGTCCCTTCGAAGCTATTTTCAAGCAAAACTATCAGAGCCTCTGATCTACAGTTGTGACCCACTTGTTCATTTGATCATGCCTTTGTACTTTACTGCAGCATTAAACCAAAATATATTCAGGTCTTGTTATTCCTTTTATCATTTCAGTGGTGTGACATTGTTGGCTGCAGGTAATGAACAAACACAATAAACAATAAGGGCAAAAATCAAGACATCATTTTTCTCATTAAATTACCTTGGCAGTGGATTGTTAAACTTGCCAATTTCAGCTCTGGTTACAAAAATATAAAGAACATGTTTGAAGATAGCATCTTTAAAATTGTAACAAGCAACCCGAAACTGATTATTTGGCTATTGGATGTAGCTGACTTCGACCATCCTTAGAATAGCTTTTCAATGGTACGTGGGAGCCACATTATTAACATAACCACTGTAATCATGACAGTAATGATTATGCTGAAACCTAAATGTGTGAAATGAAGCCACTAACAACTGTAAATATGTCCAGCAATGAAATCAATGAAAGGTCATTACGCCACGTACAACTCAATTCATAGAAACTTACCAAGGACATTGTATTCAGATGATACATGGTTGGAAGATTTGTATCATGTCTGCCTACTGGCTTCTTTGGTGATTTCATGAAGAATGAATGATTACAATAAAGTGTCATACCAAATGTTCTCTAGGTCTCAAGTTATTATAATGTATGAAAAAACACCACTTTTTACTTGAAATCAAACTGCTGAGCTAATTCACTCCTGTAAGGAAAGGTGAAATTACAGACAATTTGGTAAGTCAATCCAGTATGACAAGTGCACATATGTTTATGTGTAAATTTAATCCACTTGGATCCTCATACACAATCAGAACAGGATATTTCACGAAAATGTCAGCACTTCCAAGCTGAAAAAAAGTAAACTCTGAAGGTAGTGGGGCAGAGTTTCATTTTGAATGTGTTGATCTGCACTGGATGCAATTTTGTATTTAGTTCCAAATAAAGCTAAACAGTATAAAGAAGAATAAAATACAATACAGGAGTAGAAGAAATAGTTTTCTAAGCACGATATAACTTTCGGGAGTCTGTATAAATCTACAGTGAATGCCTGATCTGTTTTTGTTTTACCATTACAGTCCTTCCTCCCTTTGGAAGAGACAGGGCAATAGATACAGAATATGTTTTATTAAACATAAAATACCAGAAATCAGAATGTGCTTTCCAAACATAAATGACTGGGTGCTCCTGACCATGGACTTACAATCCCATTAGTCAAAGACATCATAATGAGGAGCTTAAATACGACTTCAGGTGTTGAGGAGACCATCCCTGACAAAGTTTTCAAAAGAGAGAAAGATATATGGGAGAAATCTTGACAGACTGCAAATGCAATAGGAATGTGGGTAGATGTAAAGTAAATGCATATGAAAAAGACCAGAAAGGAATCAGAGGAGAAAGAAAAACAGTTTTCAGTAAGGAGGGCTGAAATATGCTGAATAATAGAAAAACACAGAAAATAATGGGAATGTCAGAGACAAGGCAAAGGTTATTTGAAGCCAGCCACTGGGGCAGGTTCAGGATGAACAGACTCTACTGGGTTTTATGAATGTAGCAAGATCCAAGCTTGTTCCTGCACTAGCTGGTAACATCTGTCAGAACCAAATACGCATGGGCTGGTCTCAGGACAAATGAATTTACACCCCTGCAATGTTGTGTCTGCACTTAATAAGTAATGCTGATACTGAACCAGCTGTGCAAAGAAATAACTGTGTTTCTGATAGGGTCAGTCTGGCACTCAGATAAATAATTTGGAGCTGACTGAACTTCAATGTTGAAGTTGACAAAACATAGATATAAACAAGTAAGAAGCTAGTGAAGCATACAGAGGAGAAAGATGATAGAAAGCAAAGAGCAATTGAAACTACAGACAGAAGCAATGTTATGGGGAGATTGGAGGAGGTGATCTGATGGAATTTTTAAACGTTTAAGTACTACTCAGAATATGTTACTAAGTGTATAAAGAATGACGTCTGAATTCATATGTTCATAGAGAAAAAATAAATATCAAAAAAAGTGTATAAATGCTGCAGTTCTGGTTGGAACTTCTTTTGCAATAATTTACTTTTAAGCAAATAACTTCTGTCTTAAAGAATATAATTTTTTTTTCCTTTAAAAAGGAAGGTGCCTCCTGATACTGCAGGAGGTGACATCTCTGTTTTTAGTTCAGCCTTGCTGTTGTCACAGCACCACAAATTCCACTATGGACTCAAACCCTGCACTTAAGTAGTCTGGTGCTGAAACCTCCTCCAGGAGGGATTCCAGTTCAGTTGATTATACATAAACACACATCTTTAAAGCCACATCTTAACTGAGGCAAAAAGGGTTGTGATGATGATCTCCAGCCTATGATGCAGAACAACCTTACTACTTTCATTTCAAATATGAGAAAGACACAGCATAGGGCCCATCAACGGTCTCAGCAGATTTCAGAGAAGATTCACTGGGAGCTGGGAAGCATTTAGAGGAAGGTGAAATGGAAGGCAAAACAAGTCAAATCTCTTTACAGGGGGGAGGAAAGAATTAATTACCATCTTTGAACTCTAAAACAGTTTTCCTGATTTCTCCATTACCTTTAATAAAATGGATTCCGTAAAAATTGCAGCTGACAGTTGTGCACTACTTATTCTGTCTTGTTCTTTTTCTGTCTGGCAGGTCAATTTTTACCATTGTAAGCTCTGATATTGAGCAGTAATTAGCAAAATTCACTTTCAACTGACCTCTAGTGTGGGAAAATGTAACTGATTCTCTTCAGTAGCAGGGAATATGGACTCACAGGTAAGCTGGTGAAGTGTTCATCAGTACTAGAACGGACACTGCATTTTGACTTATCTTCAGAGATTTGGAATTATCATTCTAATGACATAAGCAGAGATATTAAGTCAGTTGTAGGCTGAGATTTTTGCAAATTAGAGGGATTTCAGAGAAGGAGAAAATAATCACTGGAGAGACTGAAATCTAATTGCATATTCTATATAACTGCATATTTAAATTTTAACTAAAGGCTAATTGCAACATACGCTAATGCAGCTACCCAAGGAAGTATTAGTCCAGTTTTCCACAATATGCATCTTCAACAAATATTCTTACAGGTAAAGACATTTAAGAAAAAGAATAGGAAAAAGTACAGCCGTGATATCTCTTTGTGGATTGAGGAGTAGCTGATGAAGGAGCAAGCAAAGCTGTGACTTTCTTTTCCTGTAGTGCACAAATTAGTAGCAAGGGGCTAGTATACAGGGGGCATATAAAAGTGGGTTCTGTGTTGTGCAGGCCATAATACCTGAGCGAATTCCAAAGGAAAGGAAGTTTAAAAAAGAGAAGCGAGACACCTCTCATGATGATTCAATTTCTTATTACTCCCTACACAAATTTCCTGACAGAGACATATTTAAATGGAAGGCGTTTTAGAGGGTATACAGTAAAAGGCTATAAGATGGAATTGACTAAATCCTATCAACAAAATAAAGAAAAACTGTTAATGATATTCTATGACTGTTTCTTGTACAGACAGTAGCATATCACCCTACCACCACTAGAATTGAGGAGGTTGGTCGCAGAATAAAGTATTACACTACACTGAGAAAAAGAAGTTCTTTCCAATGAAATTATGATACATTACCTGAAACATTTAGTAACTAGACTCAACTAAACATATAAGGCACAGAACAGAATTTTGCTATAGCAGAAAGAAGACAATGTGATACAATTTTTCCATCATGATTTACTATGCATAATGCAAAGCTTCAGATGCTAAGTGCATTACATGTAAGTATTAGCGGTTCAAGCTGATAGATTTATAGAGAGGAATTAATCTAAATGATGTCTAATCATATTGCCCTTATTTCATGAGGGACTACGTATGTCATCCACCAGGCAATGAAAGAGGACACTGAATAAATCTAATTCACAAGAAGTGGCTGAGAGGAACCCCTTCTTTTCTTCAACGTTTTATGTTGTATCTATCAAAGGGTATGTAATGCCTACATTCTGTTTATCTGTCTTCATTCTATCCATATATAAGCAGAAGCTTTGATCAAAACAAAGTGAAGAACAAACATTTTATTAAATACTTTGATATTGAACTTTAATACTATGGATTCACCTGTATCATTTGTAAGTTAAATACAGCCCCAGTCCCTATGTGACTGTCATTTAGCTAATTGTATTTCAGTCACTATAACAGACTTCTGTGCTGAAGATCTCCAGATCTGTCCGAGAACTAATTTAGATAGAATAAGATGGTCATTTTAAGCAATGCATAACTTTTTTAAAAAATAGCAATGACTCATACTGTCATGACGAAGAACTACCCTAATCTTTAACCCTGAATTACTGGAGAAGTAGATAGTTCTCAGTAGGATTTCATTGAGGCAATACAGGTCTTGTCGCAATATCTTTATTTTAAAATGTCTTGATATATAAGTTTTTAAAATGCATCATTCTTCAAAACCACACAAAAAACATCACTTCAAAAGCCACTGATTAATCTGAACACAATCAAGGGCATGTGAGATAGCTGCCATTTAGTTCAGCCAAAGCAATCCATGCCAAGTGCAATAAACTCATCAAACTGTCATAGAGTCAAGCTGTGAGGAAAAGACTATGGTGATTACATGCAAGAATTTCCTTCAGTGGCTTTATAATTTCAATTTTTGTAACATTTCAAGATTTTCAATACTTACAGTAGCAATCTTTCAGTCCAGAATATTTTCCCTGGGAGTTACTATCAACAGCTTAGCCTATTGGTTTTTTTCCCCATCACTGAATCAAGCATATAAGCTCATCAGACAAGAAATATTGTGATTACAGTTGTGTATAAATTAGTTAAAGAGAATCAGCCAATCAAAACAGATACTTAAGTACCTATTTTCTTTGATATGTGCATGTAACTACCATTAAAGGACACTCATGGTTGAAAAGCCTGAAATTGAACCTATACCTAAAATAAAAATTATATTTTCCCTTCACCCTGAAAGCTTTCCGTCCTTCAACAATGACCCTCTGGACAACAAAAAAGGGAGACCTTCTACACAAATCCTGAGACGCAAGATGTAAAGTGAAAAATACAGTGTGCTCATTATGATGATCAAGAAGCATAGAAAAGAATGACACCCAAGATTAAGGAAATTTAAGACAAACTACTTAAATTGTCCTTTCAAAAACACTGCATTATTTATGAGAATCCTTCAGGCAGATGGAATATTGGAACCTCAAGGTGTGTCTTCCTCTTCACAGACAGATTTTATGCAGCACAAATGCTGTTGGAAACTTCATCAGCACGCTGCAAAAAGCATACCATGTAGAGAGGAATGGAGAGGCACAACTTCATGATTCTCTACACAGCTCTTGTATTAGCAGTATGTTTAAACAAGAGTCACTTTAAGATTTCAAAGCAATAAAAAGACAGTAAGGATGAAAAAGTTTATGAGCTTTGTCCAGACCACATCTTGCTGGGATTATTATTCAGCTGATTTAAATACTTGCTTTCTCAACCTTGAATACCAGTGATTATGGCACACCACTGATTACGTTCTTGGTGCTGGCAATATAAGTAGACTTAAAAATGCCATATTCCCTTTCCACCAAGCACCACCCTCTTCCCCAGCATTAATATGGTTTACTAGGACATATGGAACTATGTCTGGGGACAGATGATCAGTCAACAGAGAATTTGCGGGTCAGGGTCAAAGGGAGATCAGCAATGGGGGACATTACTGTGGGGGTCTGTTACAGACTGCCTGATCAGGAGGACTCTGTGGACAAAGTGCTCTATAGACAGACAGGAGCAGCCTCACGCTCGCAGGCCCTTGCTCTTATGGGAGACTTTAACCACCCTGATATCTGTTGGAGGGACAGTACGGCCTGGGCCAAGCAATCCAGGAGGTTCCTCGACTGTGTGGAAGACACCTTTCTCTTGCAAGTAATACAGGAGCCAATAAGGAGAGGTGGCATGCTTGACCTCGTGCTCACCAAAAAGAAGGGGCTGGCTGGAAATGTGATGCTCCAGAGAAGCCCTGGCTGCAGTAATTGTGAGATGGTCAAGTTCGAGATCCTCAGGACAGTGAGAAGAGCGTGCAGCAAGCTCACTGCCCTGGACTTCAAGAGAGCAGACTTTGGCCTCCTCAGGAACCTGATTAGTAAGGTTCCATGATATAAAGCCCTAGAGGGCAGGTGGGCTCAAAGCTGTTGGTTGATATTCAAGGATCACCTGCTACAAGTTCAGGAGTGTTGCATCCCAACTAGAACGAAACGCAGCAGGAGGGCCAGGAGACCTCCTTGGATGGATAAGGAGCTGCTGAGGAAACTTCAAAGGAAAAAAGAAGCTTATAAAGTGTGGAAGCAAGGACAGGTGGCTTGGAAAGAATACAGAAATGTTGTTTGGGAAGCTAGAGACCAGGTTAGGGAAGCTAAGGCTCAGTTAGAATTAAACACGGCTACAGATGTTAAAGGTAACAGGAAGGGATTCTATAGGTACGTAGCGAATAAAAGACAGACTAGGGACAACGTAGGCCCCCTCCAGAAGCTATCAGGAGAACTGGCTACCCTGGATTTGGAGAAGGCTGAGGTTCTTAAAGACTTCTTTGCCTTAGTCTTCACTGGCAACAACTCTGACCACACCTCCCAAGTCTTGGAAGGCAGATGCAGGGACTGTGAGAATGAAGACCTTGGGCCCACTGTAGGAAAGGATCAGGTTCAAGACCATTTTAAGAACCTGAATGCAAACAAGTCCATGGGACCTGATGAAATCCATCCACAGCTCCTGAAGGAGACAGTGAATTAAGTTGCTAAGCCACTGTCCAGCATATTTGAAAAATCATGGCAGTGAAAAAAGGGAAACATAACCCCCATTTTCAAGAAGGGGAAAATGGAAGACCCAGGAAATAACAGACCAGTCAGTCTCACCTCCGTGCCTGACAAAATTTTGGAGCAGATTCTCCTGGAAGGCATGTGTCATGGTTTAAGCCCTGCCATGCAGCCCACTCATTCACTCCCCCCCTTCCTCCCTCAGCTCCCGGAGGGATGGGGAGGAGAATTGAAAGAATACAACACAGGTTGAGATAAGAACAGTCCAGTAACTAAGGTATAACACAAACCACTGCTGCTGCCACCAATAATAATAATGA
>WYDI02033433.1:17886-47278 GCA_009867235.2 Psittacus erithacus | reverse complement strand
GCCTTCCTGGAGAATCTGCTCCAAGATTTTGCCAGGCACATAGGTGAGACTGACTGGCCTGTAGTTCCCTGGGTCATCCATTTTCCCCCTCTTGAAAATGGGGGTTCTATTTCCCTTTTTCCAGTCGTCAGGAGCTTCACCTGACTGCCATAATTTTTCAAATATAAAGGACAGTGGCTTAGCAACTTCATTCGCCAGCTCCGTCAGGACCCATAGATGAATTTCATCAGGTCCCATGGACTTGTGCACATTCAGGTTCTTAAGATGGTCTTGAACCCTATCCTCTCTTACAGTGGGCCTAGGGTCTTCTTTCTCACAGTCCCTGCGTCTCTTGGGTGGTGTGGTCAGAGCATTTGCCAGTGAAAACTGAGGCAAAGAAGTTGTTAAGAACTTCAGCCTTCTCCAAATCCAGGGTAGCCAGTTCTCCTGATAGCTTCCGGAGAGGGCCTACGTTGTCCCTAGTCAGTCTTTTATTTGCTACATACCTACAGAATCCTTTCCTGTTACCTTTAACACCCCTAACCAAGTTTAATTCTAAATTGGCCTTAGCTTTCCTAACCTGGTCCCTAGCTTCCCAGACAACATCGCTGTATACTTCCCAGGCTGCCTGTCCTTGCTTCCACCTTTTGTAAGCCTCTTTTTTCCTTCGAATTTTCCTCAGCAGCTCCTTATCCAAGGAGTTCTCCTGGCCCTCCTGCCGCACTTCCTTCTAGTTGGGACGCAACACTTCTGAGCTTGTAGTAGGAGATCCTTGAATATCAACCAACAGTCTTGGGCCCCCCTGCCCTCTAGGGCTATACCCCATGGAACCTTACTAAGCAGGTTGCTGAAGAGGCCAAAGTTTGCTTTCTTGAAGTCCAGAGCAGTGAGCTTGCTGCATACTTTTCTCACTGTCCTGAGGATCTCGAATTCGACCATCTCATGATCGCTGCAATCAAGGCTGCCCTGGAGCATCACATTTCCAACCAGCCCTTCCCTGTTGGTGAGCAAATGCTCACATGCTTTCAAGAAGTCTCAAAAGCCTTAAAGCACTGTCTCTGTGTTATGGTATGTGGTCTCAGCCACATACCCTTTTTTTCCCCAGCAATACAGTAGAATCCATCACTTTCTATATCACACTGATATTTAGCTATGTACGCTGCTCCCCATTAGCTCAAAGCACAGAGACCAATTCTTATTATTAGTCACCACTTGATCCCTCACCTCCCTTCATTAGTTACAGAAGAGTAAATGTTTTTTGTTTTGGCACAATATGTGTCAATCAAGAGTCTCCCACAGCTTTGTTCAACAGCTGCAAAATCTCAGCCTTGCATAATGGGGCTCACATGAAGATGTAGAAAATAAATCTCTTTCTTAAGGATCAATGATACCTATCTTAATTAGGCCTACTAGGCAAGCTAAATACATTAGGAGGTTGTGGATTTTTTAGGGATAATGGATATATTAGCTCCTAAAGCTAAATACCAGATTTCCAGTGATTTTTTTAAGCCACACAGCAAAGATGCTGGCATCCTTATCATGACACTGTAGTGCTTAGTTCAAATTCTCTGATAAAGTTTGGTCTCAGTTTTCATTATCCATTCCCTCAAAGAAAATCTTCCTTCAACTGAGATATGATTTTAATAAACCTGCTGAGTCAAGATGCAGTCCAATGCCCAGCAGTAGTAATTGCACATTGCAGCCCATGCAGTTGAGGTATGTCTTTAGGGGTGAGAAAATGAGTATCCAGACATGCAAGGGCTGTCTAGTATTTTTGGTTTTTTTCAAACAGGGTGGATAAACTTGGCATCTTTGAGAAGCCATTTTCCAAACCAGTGGCATCCTTCATCACCATTGCTGAACAACTGGAATTCTACAGCCAAAGAACTAGCACCCCAATTATCCATCACTTTGAGGTAAGCACACAAGTGGAATAAAGATTTTAGAATCTTGAAACTTTTATACAGTACTATAACCTAGCAACCTAAAATGTCTCCTTGGATGTCACTTTCTTCATTCCTTCATGGAGCCGAGATCAATTATATGAAAATCCAGAGGGGAACAGTACAAAAAAATCCACCCAAACAAGCCTAGCCACAGAAATATGGTAAGCATTGACTCTAAAGATGAAAAATAATGTATTTTTGAAAAGCCCTCAAACTCCAAATAAGATGGCAATGGATTTCAGTCACAGTAGCTGGGCACCTCCGTAACAACTAAGTTCAGTGACAACACTTCAGCATCATTAAGGCATGAAAGCAAAGCTTGAGGTTTTGTCTTTACGCAGAAGCCTAGAGACAGAGCAGCTTTAGAAATCACTGTCACACTTCTCTTCTATCTGGAAAATGCTTTCTGTAAGTAGCTGCAGCATTTACACTCAGCAAACAGCCAGAAATTAGTACATCTCCTCCATTAAAGTAAACATCATAGGTCTATGAGAAAAATCGAGGCCAAAAATTACTCTAGTCCTAGTGGTGAAGTCTTGCATTAAACATGACTGGATTCAACAGGTTCTCCAAAGTAGGGGACATTTGAACAGAAGTCTGAGAAGGCACAGACTATTATTAGCAACCCAAATCATATTTTGACAGCAGTTCACATTGCATTTCTGCAGAGAAAAAGGCAAGCCCATTCACTGAAGCAAGGAAAGAAAATGCACTTCCTAGTACTAAAAACCACAGATTTTACATGATAGAAAGCTTTAAAGTCTCAATGATTAATGTTTATGGGACTGAAAACTTGCCAGGCAAAAAACACAGAAGTGGTAAGATGAACAGTGCTCTGTTTGCAATGATTATGCTCAGGCTGTAGGTTTGCTGTATTAACACATCGGGAAGCTGCCAACGTGCAGTCTCGTTGGCAAGCCACTGTACGCAGGAGGCATCTGTCTTCCCTGGCAGGCATCCAAAACTTTGCTGCATCATCCTAATTCCATTTGTGAAAATGCCCTTTTTCCTCTTTCTCTTTTAAGATTTCACGAAAGCTTCTGCTATTTCCTGCTCAACAGTGCTCTCCATCAATTCCAAACAGGGAAGGAGGGGGAGAAACCACAAAACACAAGAAAAACCCACCCAACAATTCTCAGAATTTTTGTGTTGAAAAGAAGAAAGCAGACTTTTCAGACAACTGTATTCTCCCTAATCAGATATATTTGCTCTTAGGAAAGGACTCATTTGCATAGGATGTTGGTGCATGAAAGCCCATCCATCCTCAGGATGAATACTAATGCAGCAAGATTTTGTATCTCAATACAAGAAATGAACAAAAATTCTTCACTCACTTTAAATTGTTGTCAATGCTCTAAATAGAAGTGGTATGGGTTTTTTCAATCACAGCTGCCAAATACTATTAAAAGTGTTTGTTCAGAAAATATTTGAGTAAAATGTTTTCCTTTATAATACAATCCAATACAAACAGGAAGGAAAAAAAAATAATTAAAAAAATCTGATTGCAAGGCTCAGAAATAAAACGTGTCTCAAACACTGCAGGCATATCACGGCTACATGAACTTGTTACTTGCATTTCAGCAAGTAATTCACCTCTGGATACTCTGTCATGACAAAACTATTACATATCGCAAATTTCAGTGCAGTCATCATAAACGTAGAAAATATATGCTCCTGCCCTTCTTCCCAAATCACGCTGTTCTGAACTCAGATCTATCAATGCAGACTTTTTGAACAGTGATAATAGCACACAATCAGCTATGCCACATCCTAATCAAGTCCAAAAAGTTTTGCCTTTTCAGAAGCACTGTGAAAATATATTTATCTTTCATGTGGGGGACAAGGCATCAAACTGTATGGTTACCTTTTTTGGCGCAATACAAGCCATTTCAGATTATTTTGCAAGCTGAAATGCAACTGGATTCAATTATTCTACTCCCCCTAGAATGCATACACAATGGGAACTGTAGTTAAAGGCAGCCTGAATTTATACACAGAAAGACATCTATACATGGAATAAGGATGTTTCCAAAACAAGTTGTCCAAGTCTCTCAAACCATTTCTGTAAGCATTTTATTCTTCTTTACCTGCCCATTTATCCTGCTTTGAGCCTGTAGTATGTGCAAACGAATACACTGTCCGTGACAACATAAAATCTGTTTAGCTAAATACTGAAATTTAATATCAGCCATGATTTCCCATCTCCCTGTTCACCAGAAACTGAATTATTACAATAAGAAACTTTTATACTATAAGTATGACCAAAAAAATGTTTTATGTTGCTAACATAGGAACACTAACAAAGTCATAATGCTGGAGGTCTCAGCAGAGACTCCTAATTCTTTCCAGCCTGTTTCCCAGGTCTGACAGACATTGGGGATCTTCTGTCAACATTTGTTTAGAACCTGAACAAAATAACAGGTGAGCACACAAGTGCACAACACTGCCTCTGATG
The DNA here is from genome assembly GCA_009867235.2 of Psittacus erithacus. Taxonomy (NCBI): domain Eukaryota; kingdom Metazoa; phylum Chordata; class Aves; order Psittaciformes; family Psittacidae; genus Psittacus; species Psittacus erithacus. The sequence continues at coordinate 42,898 of WYDI02033433.1, read as the reverse complement.
GATTATGCTAAAATTCCTTCAGTAGCTTCCAACTTGGCTGCTGGATAGACCTGGAACACAGCCCGTTTTATCCACTGCTGCGCAGCAGAGGCTAGAGATGTCTTACAGTTGTTGTCGTGCTTGCCATGCAGAGCCCTGCCTATTCTCTGCAGGCAAGCTACACAGACCATTTTAGAGCATCCTCTACAGCTAAGCACCTCTTAGTATATGTGTACATTTTTTAGGCATCTGCACTGTACACAATAAACAGAATACCAAACACATAGGGATAATCTAGCTTTGATCATACCACCTACGAGGGTGGAAGCCTAGCTGTATTACAGCAAATAGTAAGTGTCCTGCATATCTGAAGAATGATACCTTCGTGATTTTGCACAGGAACTAAGATGCAGAAATACCATGCTAGGTATTGAATTAAAAACTTAATTTCTACATTCAAATTATAAAAGCTGACATTATCACTAGACACTTCAGTTGAAATCCTCTCTTATCTACAGCTATGGTATCCTTTGCATCCCAGAGGCTATCACAGACAACAGTACTTGGCAGCACATCAAAGCCCAGGGTGCAGCTAAATGGGATTTTGCTCCTCTCTAGTTCAATAATGCTGCCTTGTTCATCTCAGTGCAACTTGCTGAAGAAAAAGATGCAAGGTCACAGTTAAATAATACTCATTTCCTGTTCTCAGCATATTTACACTATTACAGGCTTTACACTGCAGGCACACAGCATTAAAAGGATTCCCAGTAACCTCTTACACAGAAGCACAGCAAACAAGTTGAGTTCACAGGCTTCTGTTCACTAGAAAATGCACTGTTTAAAAATAAAAAAAGGAAAAAAAAAAAAAGATAAAAATGGCTTCTGCCCCTTCATGCTTGCATCTAGGCAGACACTGTTTAAGAAGGTCATGAATACTTAAAAAAATATCAATTTGCTCACTGATCAACTGATGGATAGCAAACCACAAACACAATCCCCCTCGATGAATAAGCTGCTAAAGGCACAACCTAAAACCAGCAAATTTTAAGATTATATGCTAACATCTTCCTTTAGAAATAGTAGCAACTTGAAAATAAAGGAATAAAAATGTAAATCCTACACACAGTTAACAGTAAAGACTCTAGGTATACACATGTGGATACAGATGCAGGTAATGTTTAAATAACAGTTTGATCTCACACAGTAACTCAGCACAGGGAAGAGAACAATGCTTTTACTTCTATTTCTCTGCTGCAATCCATAGCAGTATCACTCCCTATGTTCACAGGTGAATGTCCAAACAATCATACTCATCTAAACTGGAAAGCCTTGTTTTCTATTTCATCTACAAAGAAAAATAATGTAAACTTAAAACATTTGCACAATCAGTGTCCACCAAGAAACTGCAAGACAGCAAAGGTGCATGTTATTTGTTATTTCAGTACTACAAAATCACAAGAGTGGGTTCCTTCCTGAAGGCAGCCAGTATCAGGATATATAAAGTTATACAAGAGTTTAGAGTCAGACTATCTGAAGTGTCTTTATATTAAGAATCAGGAAAGTTGAGATAAGGTGGATACATATTAGCTGAATAAAAAATAAAAAAATAAAATTAAAAAGAAAAAGACCTCTCACTAGATGACTATTCACTTTTTAAAAGTGATCAGAGGTGCACAGTCGCCGTTAGTACCCTGATGGATTGAACTTCCAGTAATAACTGCCACCGAATTTGTATCACTGATTTCTCAGAAGGCACTCAAGACCAGACTGAGGTTTTTTGCAGGTTTCTTTTTGCAGGGTTTTGAGGTTTTTCTGAAGTCTAGGTCTCAGACTTCGAATACTAAGCTTGTGTTCATTAAAGTAATAAAAATGTTTAGAAAAAAAAAAAAGTTAAAATCCACAACGGAGTTACATTTAAGAAAAAACTAGGCCAGGATACAAAAAACTGTATCCCATCGAAATGGCCAGGTTTGTTCTGCAACTTCTTAATGTAAAAAGGTATTTGGGGAAGAAACCTTAATGAGCCACTGTCTCATATGCTGCTGTTCCTGTTTAATGGAATACCCAGAAACAATTCTTGCTTTCAGTACTCCAGAGTATTTTGATAACTACACTAATACACTCAATACAGCTGTACAAAGGCTTAATTAGTCAGGAAAAGGAGCGGCTGATTCTTATTTCCAGAAGTTCCTTAAGATTAAAAGAACAGACAGCACCACTGAAATGTGTCTCTGACTACTTAGCTTTTTCATGCCTGTTTCACAAAAGAGAATTCTTTGCAAAGAAGTTTTTCTGTCAATAACTAATAACTAAAAGAATAAAATATCCACAACAATTTTAATCTTATCTCCCCACGAAGCACGCAATCTAAGTATGTGTCTACTTTCTTTGGAGAAATTCTCTGCCTCAGCAGCCAGATTTGAAGTCCTTTCTCTTCTCCTAATGATTCAAAGCAGTCTTTTCACAACCACCATCTCAAGCAAAAAAAGAATGAGCTGAGCACAAAAGGAATCATAATTTGGGGGGAAAAAAGTACATATGTCATAATAAATAGCTGTACAACATGCAGCAGCCGTCAAATTATCAAAAGCGCCTCAGATCAAAAAACTGCAAAGCTGTATCACAAAACCAGACCTCAGGCTCTTAAAATGAAAGTGCTTGTTTGATTGTGACTGACAGGCTCACAATCAAGAGTTCTCATCTCTTATAAAACAATTATTTGGCCACATGCAGTTTATATTAAGCAGGGAAGGAAGTAAAGAGCTTTTAGCACTGAAATCTAGTTATTAATTTCTCATTATTTGTAAGAATAAAATAGGGTTCCGATTCAAATCTAGAGAAAGAGGCCCTGACAAGGTAGCTTGCCATCTGTGCCTTTAGTTATCTTAAAAGCCCATTTGGATGTATGAAATAATAGGAAATGCTTTCTCTCCAAATACAGTTTCCAGGGGCTGCTTCCTGCCATTCCTTTTCTTTTAAGTAACCTAATTATCATCAAAAGCAAGATATTTAATAAGTACAAACAACATCCAAGGTCATGGTTGTGCACTCATCTGTAGCAAAAAAAGTAAACCCAGGTGAAGGGCCCATCTCTCACTGGCAATCTGTTGGATTAGATGTTTGACTCCCCTTTGTGCTTTTGAATCTCTCCCCCACCAGCTTCTATCAGAAGGTTACACTAGCTCCTTTGCTTCAAACACAAGCTCAGTATTTTAGGAGCACATGTACTTCTATTACAAAGAGCAGCAAGCAAGAACATTTGCTCTCCAGACAATATCATTTCCTTAAATAAGTGCCATGAGCTCTAGTTATGAACACATGAAGGTCTGACCCATAAACAGAAATCACTATTGTCCTCAGGTGCTCTCTGGAATCTCTGTTTCCATCTAAATATAACAAGAAACTATAGAGGAAACCTTTCAAATACAGTCCTTGACTACCAAAAGAAGAGGTCTCCTTACACAGAGGGGCAGTTAAGTGAAGAGCAAACTCTCCAAATGCCTTAGCAGATACTAATCCAAATAGTAACAATAATGGCTACATTGGGAAATTTGACACTACCCGACTCCAGCCTCGTTCCAAGCAAAGCTAGAGTGACACAAACAGCTCTGGGTGCCATAATTCCCACAGCAAGAAAATAAGCAGAATTCATCCTCATGCAACAACAGTGTCAATGTGTATCAAACATGCAATCTAATCCAAACATATCCACTGTCTGTTGTTAGTAATTAAGGATGCCATGTCCACCTAAACAAGGCTTAAGGCTTGGTGCTACCCTGGTGACAGTCATGGATGTGTGTCATACAGCAGCTTTAAAAGCAACAGGACTTGAATCCCACTTCCAGAGCCAACTTCCAGAGCCATCTGCCAGGCCATAGAACTGTTCCAGAGCTAGATCCTTCACAACCCTTCTAATGCATTCATTAGATGGTGGGTAACACAATATATACTAACATGTTTCCCAAGCAGTTAAGACTCCATAAAAAAGCTGCAACTCTGATACCACCTGCGAGCTAGAAAATAGGTTTTCTGTGTCAAAGCAGAAAGAAGTCAAGCTTGGAGTCCCCATGAAGGACGGAAACAGGCACAATGGTCTCGTAGCTACAGGCAGTACAGAATAACAATTGTATCCCAGAGTTAAGAACCTTACTAACCCCACTAGAGCTCCACTAACAAATACTCAGATTATTAGCCATCATCACCTTTGCATGAAGACCCTGCCCTCCACGTGGAGGACAGCGCACCTTTCTCTTACCAATTACAGCTGCTCCTGAAGACAGGAGATCCTAAATGTCTCTCTGCAAACTGGGGAAAAGTGGGAGAAAAAAACGCTCAAAAAAACCCAAACCACAGAACTGAAACCCCCAAACAAAAAGCCGTGGGAATTAACCAGTGCAATGGTAGGACTATTTTATTTTGATATGAATTTCAAAGCTGTGTTACTATTAGCTAGCGTTCACCATGTGGTTAATAACACATCATGCAATGTACCACTACCAAAAAGCAAGGAGCATAACATCTCTATAAGGCATGCTACCTCTATAAGCAATATTAAGACAGATGAAGATGCAATAAACTTCATGTTTGCAGAGAACAGCTTCATTATCCCATGAAAACAGGAACATCCTATTGCTTACTAAAAAGAGGCATAAATAATTTTGTCTGCTGCTCTGACAAGCAAAATGATCTTCAGACCTCATGGATATTTATTAATCTGGCTCTGAGGGTTCTCGCAGCTTAACAAGTACACATCTGCTGACCACACATATTCACTCAGTCTGGACAAAAGGCATAAGTAAAACATAGTTGCTGAAATCTCATGGAATAGGTTTGAAGTAATGCATTCTAATGTCACATTTGCAATAGGCTCCAAGCTGGCAAGTAGGGAGCTACTACAGATCTGTAGTACCTGTATCTCAAGAAGTTACTGCATGAAAAAATAAGCTAAACTCTGAGACAGGGTTGAAAGAATCCAAATTCCAGATCCTGTGTGACAAGAGACACCCTGGTGCTTCACAGTAGTCTGTAAGCTCTTCTCTGAAAAGACTCTCTTGCAGCGTCCACAGGCTGCATAATGAATAACTACATGGGTGAAAAAAAGTCACTGCCCTTTGCTTTTCTTCGTAATTCTTCCTAGAAACGTCCACATCTCTCTCATGCAGCTGGTTCCAGCTTCTTGTCCAGATGGGCTGGATTAGTATAAACTGTTCATTTCCACCTTTCAGTCAAGCTAGGCACATCCAGGCAGCAGAGCCAGGAGTGATCCGCTCCACCTGCAGATCAGATGGAGCAGATCCCTCTTGCAGGGGAGCAGTGGCAAGCATCTGGGAGCATTACAGAACAGCTGGATCTAGAGAAAGACATCAGCCCACAGCGCCTGCTGTTGGACGCCACCCCAAACAAGGGTTTATCACAGGGACCAAAATACCCTTATTGACAAGAAAGATGAAGATGTCTTTCCTCCTCAGCACACGTGGTTTGCACAGCTTCATGAACACAGATCAAAAAGCCAAAAGGCTGCAGTAACACTTTTAAAAGACTTGCTTAAAGAAAAAAAAAAACAAACCTGTAATGATTCAATGGCCAAGAGTGATTTCTGAGAATCTCGCTTGCAATTTCTAAACTTGAGAGACTGCCAGTAGCGTCAATATCAGTCTTTAAGTAGAAAGAAGTGTAAGAACTGACATTTAACACAGCAAGAGTAAATTCTGAAGGGGAGATGAAGAACAACTGCATAGTATTGTTATACTGTATATCAAGAGCTGTTACGGTCTGACACATGGCTAGGTTGTGGGGAAACACAGCATTTAATATTACCTTCAGTGAAGATCTTCGTGCACAGAAGTTCCCCAGTCACTGACACACAACAGCACTTTTCGATCCTATATGCAGACTAACGACTTCAGCAACGCTCTGAAAACACCACCTCCCTCCGGGAGCCTGCACGCTCATTGCGGCAAACGCAGCAGGAACTTTATGAAGCAGCACGTGAAGTTCATGTTTACGTCAGGAGATCTTCAGAGACGCCGTCTGATCGCTGAAGGGACTACCTGAATCATCAGGCTTCCCCTTGTTTCTTTCAGCGATTGTTAGAAGAGATGCCAATACCCATATGCGCGTTGGGACGGCACGAATTGTAAGCAGCGGTATGAGAACCATCATCCGACCTGATCCAGAACACCCACCGGAATTAGGATTTAGGGCTTTAAACACCATTTTTTTTTTTCCCCAGACAGCGGTTAAGCCCTGCACCGGGCACACGGACGCGCTCACACCGGAGGTGCGCCAGCTTCCCCGCGCCGAGCCAGGACCCGCCTCACCCCCACCTCCCGCGGCACCGGAGGGGCGTACCGAACACTCCCGGCCGGCACGGAGCCAGGACCCTCCCGCCTCGTCCATCCCCGCTCGCTGCCAGGCTCCAACGGCCGCCACGGGCTCGCGGCTCTGCGACCGTTGGAAGGAGCGGGGCGGGGAAGGGACGGACACGACAACCGTTTGGAACGGCGCGCGCGGCCGGCCGGCCGGGGGGAGAGGGCGCCGCTGAGGAGGCGTCTCGCGCCCGCCGCCTCACCTGGAGACGCAGTTCTCCAGCACGGAGCTCTTGCCGGCGCTCTGCCCGCCCACCACCGCGATCTGCGGCAGGTCCAGCAGGCAGCTCTGGCCCAGCGCCGCGAAGGCGTCCTGCAGCCGGTTGACGAGCGGGATAAGCCCCTCCATCCCGCCGCGCCGCCTCTCTGCCGCTGACAGGTAGCGGGCAGCGCACTGCGCATGCGTGTCATCCGCGAGACGGGGGGCGGGGGCTCCACGGCAGGGCCACGCCCCCACCCGGCGCGGGTCGGTGCCGCTGGGGGCCGGGCGCGCTGTGCTGGGGTCTTGTTTTCCCTTCCGGCGGCCCCGCAGCGGCACAGCCTCCTGCCGCCGGTCACCGGCAGAGGCCCGCAACATGCAGGGTGCATCCCCGGGGTCCCCCCGGCAGCCTGGAGCCGTCGATCACCCGCTGTCGCTCGAGCGGCTGGGTGGGCTCCTCCCCGCACGTGGGCAAGCTGGCCGCGGTGCTCGGACCCTTGGGAGCAAGGACCACTGCCCACCCAGGTCCGCGTACCGACCAGAGACCGCCACGCTGCTCCTCTCCCGCAAAGCCTCGACCCTAGGCAGTCGCCCTGTACACAGCGCAGGGCCATGCCCGGCTGTGCCATCCGCCAGCACCCAGTGGGGGTTTGCTTGTGCTCTTCTGTACGAGTTTGGCATCAAACTAAGAACAGGGCCAAAGCAGGAGCTCACAGAAGAGCTGGATCCCACCCGCTAGCATGGGACCTGGTAGACAGCTGACTTCAGCAGTTCCCGATCTGCTGAGCAGGATATTTTGGAGCAGTCCCAACGGTTGAATTCTTCTCAGCTCCCGCCCATGATGGGAATGGAAGCAAGGGAACCATGATCCATTGCCACAGCACACAAGGGGCCCTGGCAAGCAGCACCAATGCTCATCCATGGGCAGGAGCGTGGCCAGGATCAGACATGTGCTCACCAGAACCATGCCAGGACAGGCCTGAGAAGCCAGGTCCAGTAGGGCTGGTAGCAGGTGGATGGTTCAGGAACAGGCTGGGAAGCGATAACGGGGTCTGAGCCACAACACTGCAGTGGGTTCCATTAAAAATGCACACTGAGGATGGGGTAAAAGCACAGATGAACAACAGAGACTAGATTTGTCTGTGATTACTGGCAGCAGTCACAACACAAAAATATCCAAAACAGAGGCTTTAGAGTCCTGCAGTGATAAAAGTTACCCTCTGTATTAAACCAGACACCAGCCTTGCTCAGCATGAAAAGCAAAACAAAAGGGAACTGCGAACATCCCACAGACTGACATATACTGATGATCTGGAGGATTATCAAAACTTCTTGGCCAGAGCTCTCAATAAGTGTAAAAAACTACTCTTCACAACTGAATGACTTCTAACCCTGAAAACAAATGAATAGTTTCATTTAGCTCTGAATGAAAAGTTTCTAATCGGCATAATGCAGAGAGCTTCACAGAGTGGCAGTCACTTTGCCACTGAGGTTAGATCAACTCCCCAGCACCACAGCCTCTGAGAAAAGCCTCGCGATGATCTCTATCTAGAGAAGGCCTGGGGCTTATTGACATAATTATGCCAATTAACTGCATGATTATTTTTTCCACACTCCTAAGCAAGCAGGCTATGCCAGGAGGCACTACACTAGCTGCCTGGCCTTCCTCCAGTTCATGGGTTTCTACAGAGCCTGGAAGCTGGGAAGAACAGTATTATGCTCTGGCCAAATCCACCCCTGTGACCAGTGGAGCACTCTGTGCTGCCCCAGTGAAATAATTAAAATCAGTAGAAGAGCAGCCAGCAATAGGATTGCTTCTTCACAAGAGACAAATGAAGAACAAAAAAGGCACAATGCCTCAGGAGCAATGCTATACACACCTGCAAATTGATAACCCCAGGAACTGTCCTGTCCATTAGGTCTTTAAATTACATCTTTCTTTGCCTCAGTAATTAAGAAAAAAAAAAAACTAAACAAATATTTAACACATCTATAAATATCTGTGATTAGGAAAAGTTTGAGTTACACCCCCAAGTCTGGGAAGTTTCCAAGCTAAACCTTTTTGTCTGCGGAAGCTGAGTTAAAGCTGCTTAGAGACCACACTTGCCCTACAACCCCATCACTTACAAAATCCACCCCCCAGAAAAAAAGCCACAAGCAGCCAAGTATAGAAAAAGCACATTTTCATTATGCATGCCCATGTTCTGAAAAGGGTGCTCATTTTTCCAACAATTTCAAGACAGGAGTGAAGAAGAGAGGAGGGGCACCTGAGCGAACCTTCAGGTCTCTGATTTTTCTGTCTTCTCCAGAGAGCTTGTTCCAAAGCCCCATGCAGAGCCCAGCCTGGCTTTCCAAATTTGCTGAGATTCAGAGTGAATAAATTAAAAGAAAAGGGATAATACTAGCAGAGACCATTGCAAAGCTTCTTGCAATAGCCTGAATAACCCTGGAAAAAAACCCCAAACCAGCATCAGAGGGCCATGCAAATAAACTCTTTTCCTGTGGAGCACCAGCTACAATTCCCAGGAACACAGAGCTTCATTGCTCACTGGTTAGCACCTAAATATGCTCTGGTTTTACCCTGTGCTCAGTTTTGCCCCATGATATTTATCATTTTCTTTTGCCACGTGCCAGGCTTGGCAAGGAGAAAAACCTTCCCCAACCACATCTCCCCAGCATGGAGGGAAGGGTGCCCTGCTACCCAGGGTGGCAGGCCAGCCCTACAAGCACCGCTGCCTCTATCCACATAGTCTGTTCACTTCCATATGCCACCGGCTCCTGCACAGTGTGCCAAAGAACCCCCAGCCCTGCTAAAGCATCCAGTGCAATTCAGATCAAGCCTACAGACAGTATGTTTGTCTTCCCCTGATTTCCAGAAAAATATATGGCAAAAATAGTCTGGCTTCAAGGTGCAGCTGTAGCATCTGAGCCACAAAGTTATATCCATAGACACTTCTTAACCAGGCAGTGTGATGTTAAAACTGAGGACATTTGGATCAGATCCCCAGGCTGCTTTATAAACACACACCAGTGCAATTCCTTTCATGAAAAATAGGTTATATATAAACTACCAGAGTGGAGCTTTGCAGACACCTGCAGTGAAGAGCCAGGCATGTTCCCCTGCCACAAGAGCAGGCAGGACCCCAGGGGAAGCAGAGCACCAATGAGGCTGCATCCTCCCCCAAGGAAGTATTTAGAAGAAACAGGCACCTTCATGCATAATCTTCTCTCCAGGGACTTTCCTCACCTCCTTCTTGCTTCAGATACAGACCCAGTCTTGTAGAGCTGTTCAGGCGGCTGATGGGCACAAAGTGTGAGGAGGTGTGGGCAAGGAGCCCCATGCACAGGGGAGCTCTCAGGGTCTCAGCAGCACCTGGCTCTGTACTGCTGGCATGAAGGTCTCAGTCTGCATTATGCCTGTATACTAGGAGGAGAGGTCAGACCTTGAAGCTGCAAAAGACACAAAGCCAGAAAAAGAAAGCCAGAGTGGCTGCAGCATTTCCCTCTGTAAAGAGGAGGCTCTTTCTGCCTCTCCCTTGCAGCCTGTGGCACTTCTGACTGTCAGATCACAGGGCTGTGACACTTCCAACCCTATCCCCTGCCCTGTGACCTCCAGCTGCATCTTTTAGTTGGGTGCATCTAGTTGCACGGCAGAAAACAGCCGCTGTGCTGCATTGCAGCCTGCAGAGGTATTTCTCTGCAGCCCTGGGTACCCCAGGAGAGAGCTGTACTCCCTTGCTGCAGCCTGGCAGCATGCCTACTTCCTTGGTCACAAAGACAGGCAAGCCAAGTACTTCCCCAAGGGAACATTTCCCAGGCACTTCCAGCCTCTGGGATGTGGCTGTTGCAGCCCTTGCTGTGCTGTGATCCTGCCATGACCACGCAGCAGCAGCATCCCTGGCCAGGCTCACCCCAGAAAAGCTCTTCCCAGCCGGAGGGGATGAGCCTCAGTACTCAGTCCCTGCACCTTTTATAACTGCAGAATCTCTCCCAACTGCTTGAAATATTTTTAGCCAGGGCCAGTATGTCCCCATCCACAATCTTCCTGAGAGCCCAGCCACTTCCAGTCCTTCTGCAGAGCTGGGATCTGGGCTGTGACACATGAGGAGTTATACCATACAGACCATATGTGTAGCACTCCACTACTGCCTGCTTGATAGAGTCTACCTTGCCAGCTGCCTGGCCACAGAGTCACCCTGGGCTAAAGAGCCTTTGTGGCTGGGCACAACCAGCTGCATCCCTACACCCAAGATGACAAAACCCAGGGCTGACCCATTAACTCCCAGTGCCTTGCCCACTGGAGCAGCAGCAGGACATGGATGCGATGCTCCAAGAGGGATTCAGGCTGTACCAGATGTAAGCATCCCTAGCTGGCTGCAGCCTCAAGCCTTAGCCATGCGATGAGGTACCTGACCATCTCTTTTTGTGCTGGGAAACCCAGGAAGGAAAAAAGTCTACATCTCAAAGCCAGCGGAAGTTGCTAAGTGACAGCAGAGCTTGTTTCTATCCTACCACTTACAGCATGCCTCTGCTGCAAAGGAAGGAAGTGAGGACTGAGGGATGTAAACATGAGTATACTGCCAAAACACTCAACAGAGACACAGTTGCCAAACATACACACTAGCTGCATGTTTTGGCTGCCAAGACAGAAATATTTACTGTACATCAGTTATTCCAGCCTTGGACCATTTTACCTGCAGAGAAGGATTTCAGATATTTGCACCACTCATGAATTTCCAATTTTCCAGCTCAAATGTATTTCCAGACCAAACTCGTAGGGCTGTCAGTAGCTGCAAGGACAGCTGCAGTGAAGTGAGATTTCATCCTTTCGTTGTTTCAAATAGATAGCTTTTGTTTTCACACCAGGATGTGGCCTTATGCAGCAATTAGGAAGCACAACAGAAAGGCAGGACTGGACAAGGGAGGGATGAACGCAGCCTTTGTATGAGCTACTGGGGAGGAAAGGAGATGGTTTTGGTAAAATAAAGGGCACATACACAAACCCATGTTATTAGAATTATGTTGAGAATTGAACACTAAGTTAAAAATAGACTAAATGCAACACTGCTGATCCAGTTGAGAAATTTTAGTCAGCCATTGCTAAGCTGGATGCATAATAGGTATCTCAGAAAAGTGCTTATTGCACATGAGCTTTAGGAAATAACTGCTTGAGGGCAAGTAGACTTCCACCCAGCTCAAGCTCCAGCCTTGTCTCTCCCATTGACCAGCACCCACACGCTGCCCTGAACGCAGCAAGGAGTGACTGGGTGGTGAAGCAACGTACAGAGGGCACATGCCCACTCTGCCATCCTTTATCTGAGGCAGGGAGCAGGCCAGCCCTGCTCTCCAGAGCCTGAAAACTATCAGAAGTACTTACTTAAAAAAGCATCTGCTCCCTCTGTGTAGAAGTGGGCCAGCCCAGGGAGAAGTAGGACATCGATTTGTCCCTCTGTGTGGAGGCAGGTAGCATTGGAGAAATGATCTGAACAGAGCAGTTTCCAAAGCAGAATCTGGTGGCAAAACAAAATATAGCCACCACAGCTGCTGATCAGAGGGATGTGCTGTCAGTGTGGCTGACATAGTGCCTCCTGGGCACAACCAACCCCACCTCCTCCATTTTCAGGGTGGCCTTAATCCCCCCCAGTTCAGGGGGTGAGAACCCTTGGAGTGCCTTGGGGAACTGCAAACCCTTGGTTCTCATGCACCCTCTCATTTGGTTTTCCAAACCCCGGATTTCCCACAGCTGGAGGAGAGCTGGTTCTGGCTGAGAAAGGAGAAGCTGATGAGCGTGCAGATCACCAACATCCCAGTGGGACATGGTGCAGGACCTGCAAAGCTGGTGAGATGGTTCTGGCAGTGATGCTGAGATGAGGCTGCTGCTGCCTTTGTGGCAACAGCTAGGTCAGATCCCCCCCTGAGCTGCTTCTGGTATGTTGCTACCACTGTAGGATGTGGAAAGGTGGCCAGGAAGTTTGCTTTGGGAAGCAGCTGTCTGAAAGATGCTCTTGCTCAGGATGCCAGAGGTAGAAGAGAATATGGGGTGACGGCATCGGGTCAGTGTCAAAGCTTCATGGTACCTGAGAAGGCTGTTACCTTGATGTCTACAAGCCAGTCACTTTGGTAACACATCTGACTCATTTTGGTATCTGCTGTTGCAAGGGAGAAAGAAAAGCCCCTTCCCAAATAGCTTCTGACGAATGTGGGAGCGCCAGCAGGTCAGGTGCTCTGTAACCAGGCAGGATGCATGGGTCAGCTGTTAAGATAAAACCTCACAATGAAAGACAAGGCTTTGAAACTCTGGAGAAGAATAAAATAAGCCACCTGGGCAGAAAAGGGATCCTGAAACCAGGACAGGGGACAGCAATGCATATCCTTTTCATCCTGTGAGAAGGCTGACCTGTGCCAGCTGGGCAAGCAGTTTGGTGTGCCCAGGAGCCCAAACACAGGGCTGGGTCCCTGCTGGCCCAGGGGCATGAAAAAGGGTTAGAAACTTAAGGGGTACAGTTCACAGTAGCAATGGCTGAAGAGATACAGAAGAGGGGCAGGCACATAGCAGGGTCCAGTTTGGGGAAAAGTGGTAAAGGGGCAGTGAGGTACAATGGGCAGCTGGCTGCCCCCAGGGCAGTAAAGGTGACTGTACCTTTTCAGGAGTGCTGGACACTCCAGAAACGAGCCTAGCAAAGCACTGCGGGCCTTGAAGGAGCCCTGACCTAACTTTATTTTCACCTCTCAGTGCACCCACACACATTAACAACCAGGCTTAGGGCAGGACTGGGGGCCCTGAACAAACACCAGTGACCAGGGATGCTGGGGATTAGGCAAGGCAGCATCAGAGGGAGGGAGCTCTGCTGGAGGGGAAAGGGACAGTCAGAGGAACATTTTTCCTCACAATGGAAAAGCAATAGGGATAGACCCAAACCCACAGTTCTGCAGCACCTTCCTCTCCTCACCACCGCAACACTGCCCCTTGGGCCGCACAGCCTTCCATGGTCCTGGACCCCTTCCCAGGGAGCACCTCCCTGTGCCAGTCACATCCTTCAGATAGACCTAAGAGCTAGCACCAGCCCACTGGGGGCAGCAGTCCCAGCCACGGGCACCTCTCTGCTGTGGGGCCACAGCACCCACGTGAGGACTCTCCTGTGCAAGTGGCATCACAGCCCCTCTCAGAGGATCTTGACAGCCTGCAGCATGTCCGCCAACACGTATGAGCTGTCCCAGGGGCGCCCAGGCTGCCGCAGGGCCCCCTCCAGCACCCGGGCACGTGCCCCCAGCTCTGTGGGGTCCCGCCGGCCCTCAGGGCTGAGCTGGCAGAACAGGATCTCATTGACCTCCCCTTCAGTGCACCGCACGTAGAGCAGTGGGAAGACCTCCCTGATGGTGGCCAGGACTGACTCCTTCAGCTGGGCGTCACGGCACACCAAGTTGAGCACGAAGACTCCTGCAGCAGGGTGAGAGGATTGGAGTTCAGACTGGACAGTGTACACCACCCTGTTCCCCACCTTCCTGTGGGAATGCAGCTGAACTGGTGCTAGTATGCTACAGACATCTCCGCCATGGCAGCACAAAGAGTACTGCCATTCCCGCAGCGCCCTTGGCTCAGCTCCATGTCCTTGCCGCCACACTGGTTGTGGGTGGCCACAGGATCTGTTCCCAGGTACCTCCTGCACCATCTGCCTTCCCCCAACCTTTCCTGGCCCCACAGGATGTCTCACAGCCTGCCTGACCCAGCAGCACCACCCTGCTCCCTGCTGTCACAACACTCACTGGAACACCCGGATCCATGAGCTGCCCAGAGCGGGAGATGTCACGCAGCAATCCTGGACTCAGCCACTATTCTCCAGGATGAGAAATGGTGGCACAGTCCCATTACCCAAATTCCACACAGGACAGGGCAGCCTGGCTGCAGAGACATAGCCAGATCTCCCCTCTTACCTTCTGGCTTGAGGATGGCTCTAACCTTCTGCAGAAAGTGCTTTTCCACAAAGGCTGGGGGCGGGCAGCTCATTCCCACCGTGAGGTCTTTGCTGTCCACATCGAACATGATGGCATCGTACTGGGCTGAGGCTGCAGGAGGGAGTGCAGAGACTTGTTAGCCCACAGGACAGAGATAAGCCATGCACATTGGGAAGGTAATGAATGGGGTGGTCAAGACACTCCTTCTGCCATGTTATGGCAACTTCTCTCCCCTGGAGTTTCCAAATGAAACCAAAGGCTGCAGCCCTCAAACACTGGGGCAGGCAGCAAATCTAAGTCCACTGCACATGCTGGCAAGGACAGGCCTGTGAACTGCAGAGACCTGGAGAGCCTGGAGCTCATGACAGATGGCAGGAGATAGGCACAGATGGGGAAGCAGAGGGTGAAAACAGCTCTAGGCCCCAGCATGTCACCCAAAAGGCTTGATGGGGTGTGTGGGATGCACCGCGATACAGTACCTTCAGCCGCCAGCTTGGCCACATAGTCCAGACCATCAGAGATGTGCACCCGCATCCGGTCGCCCTGAGAGAAGCCGAACCAACGTGTGGCCACCTCCAGCATGGAGGGGTCGATCTCCACCACAGCCACATGGGCCTGCGAGAAGTAGTCATGGATGAAGAGGGGCAGGCTGCCCCCTCCAAGCCCCACCACCAGCACTGCCAGCAGGGCTCCTGTCAATGGAGAGTGTACAGTGAGTCACCAGGATGGCCATGTTCCCACAGCTCCTCCCACATGCCCACCCCAAACCACTTTGGGAAGGGTGCATGGGTCACTTTGGCAGGAAAACTTTTCCCCAAGCATCTGGGCCATGAGGACATATAGGTGCCTGCCCCTGGCACGGCCTTGTCACCTGAAAGGGGGTCAGGGCCCCCCAGCAGGCAGAGCCCAGCAACCATGGCTTTGTGGTGCTCGCAGCACAGGTAGCTCTTGTCAATGGCTCCAGATGGTTCAGTAAGGCTGGGTTTCTTCTTGTCCTTCCTCCGTTTCTTCTGGCCTGAATGACAGGAGGCATTGGCTTGTAAGGCATGGTGGGAGACAGGGGTAGCCACCCCTAACCCCTGTCCCACCCACAAGGCAAGCAGCAGAGTGTAGAAGAGCTCCCCAGGCTGCTCCAGAACATGGCAGGCAGGTCTCAGAGGGACTTTTATCCTCCTCCTGTATCAATCTCGCTCTCTGCCACCCCAAAGTCACCCTTGGCCCCTACTCTTTCCCACTTGCCCCATATACCTGGGAGAGGGGTGGGGGCCAAGAGCCGAGCCTCCGACTGGACCACGTTCCTATTGCGGAGGAAGATGAGGCGACGAAAGTAGCAAGTGCCATCCCCCTTCACATCCTCCACAACATACTCCCCGCTCAGGGGGCTGGTGTCACAGTGCCGCACTGTCCGCACCCCAATGTCCCCTCCCACAGACAGAAAGGGCACCTGCAGGAAGAACAAGGGACTAGTGTGAGGAAGGAAGTGCTACAGGAACAGCCCCTGGCATTGCTGCTGTCCTAAAGAGCAGAGACAAAGCAGACACAGTGTAGTAGCAGTGGGAATTGCTGTAGGCAGCCATAGGGAACCTGAGGACACCAGCTTTCCTCCATATACACACACACACTGGGGTACAGGGAGTAAACACCTCAAGATTTCTTGCAAGAGCTCAAGTTTGAGAAGTTGGGGCAGGAAGGAGGAGACAGAAGGGACAGGAGAAGTTAAAGCCAGGATTAAGAAGGCACCAGGTGTTTTAGGATGCCTGGTTTTCTTGGGATGCTGCGTTTTTTTGAGAGCAAGGAGTTCACGCTGAATCCTTCTGTGCAGGCATCTTAAATCCCTCCAGCCAGCTGGAGGGAAAACTGAGAGGAGCTGCACCTGGGCAGTCTCCTCCCCACCAAAACAGCCAGCTCATGCACTGCAGCTTGGTCTCCCTTGGAAAAAGAGGGATTTGCTGCTGGCAAAGAGCCAACCTGTCCCCAGTTTTGGGGAAGCCAAGTGAGGGGGGCCAGGTAGTGAGGCTCACCTGCTGCCGGGCAGGGAGGCCCGGTGGGGCCAGTTCCATCACCTTTCCTGATAGCTCCGACTGGATGCTGGCCATGCCCTCATAGTGCTGTTCCCTGTGCAGGGCCACCGTGACCAGGCGCCCAAAGCTCGCACTGGTGGCCAGCTGCCTCCGCCCTTCCTCGGTCCCAAAGAGCCACTCCGTTTCTCTGCCCTGTGGGACTGCAGAAGGGGCTGCCATCAGCCTGTGCCAGTCCTGTAGTGACCACCCCAGCTTCTGAGAGAGGAGCCACAGGGAATGGCAAGACATCACGAAGAGGTAATGCTGCATGCATAGAGCTGTGCTCTGAAACCATTAAGAGAGTAGGGACCTCCCCCATTTTGGGCAGGCTCACGCAGGAGGCTGGAAAACCTATGTCTTCTAAGAAGGGGGTGTCCAACAGCCTCATGACCTGTTTCCAGGCTGTGCTAACCCCAGCTTTGCAGGCACACTGGGAGGATAGTGCTGGTGGCAGAACCTGACATGCCTTCAGGAGATGCAAGCACAGAAGCAAAGCACAGCCCCAAGCAGCCTGGCCCTGGCACGTCAGGATGCTCACACAGATTGAAGAGGCTTTTTTGCCTGCATCTGCTGTGCTGTGGATTTATACAGCGATGCACTATGGTGGCAGTCACCAGGATCGAGTCAGAAATCACCACCCTGAAGGCAGAGCAGGCAGCATTCCTCTACTGCCAGATGGGCATCTACTCAGCCACCAAGCTCTATGCCAGATCTCTGCTTGCACTACCAGGCAAACACATGTCCCACCATGAAGCCAGGACTAAACATCAACTGAACCCTGCATAGGCATGTTATTTCCTTCTCCAGCCCCAATTTCAGCAGGTCCAGGATCACTGGCCATTTTGCAGCTCCTGGTCAGAGCACTATCTCATTGCAGACAGGACAAGCTGTACTCACTGATGAAGATGGCAAAGGAATTGTCCCGGGAAGGTTTCACCGAGGAGCTGTCAATCACATGCAGCGTGTAGCGAGGCCTCCCGCTCTCTTTATCACACAGATCCAAGGAAACCTGCTCCTCGCAAGGGGTTTTGCTCAGCTGGCTGCAGAGCAGGGCGTAATGCTGCCTGTCCTTCACTGCTGTCACCAGCCGCTCCACACTCTCCATCCGCATTGGCTTGTCCTGCTCCTCAGGGCAGATCTCCAGGATCTGTGGTGCTGAGCCAGTGATCTTCCTGAACTTTGTCATGACGTAGATGAAGACTGGTAGGACAAACTGCTGCTTGTCCCTGCTGTCAGCCACCTGATGGACACGCACAACCCAGCCTTCCTGGGAGAAATATTCTACTGCTTTCTTCAGCACACAGGCTTGAGCCAAGGAAACACAGAGGTAGCGCCCTCCTACCTGCAAGACCCGGCTGATCTCTCCAAACATCTTATCCACCTTATCCAGCGTGGCCTCCTCTTCATCAGTGAAGATAGCATCCAGCGTGCCTTTATCCAGGACCACGTGAAAGTGAGCATCAGGGAAGTCCATTTGAAGCACATCCATCAGCAGATAGCTCATCTTCGGCCTCTTGCTCCTGCTCCGCTCTTGCATCCGATGGATCACTGCATTGTTGATGTCGATGTTCACAATGTCCTCGCACATCCCCACATCGTACATCTGCTCACTCAGCTCTGAGTTTCCGCAGCCCACCACCAGAACCTGGGGAGCAGCACGATGGTGAAAACACCCTGGAAATGTGCCCCAAAGCATTTTACAAGCAAATATTAGCCACGGCCACGAGTCCTCTGTGAGAACCACACCTGCAAACCCGTTCTCCGGGGCCCTAAGATAACGTTTCCAACCTTAACAATTCTGTGACTTCCATACAGAAAAGTCACACAGGCACAGAAGCTACGGACCTGCTGCACCTCGGCTAGGGACGATCTGGGTGTTTTAACCCCCTGAGCTCGCTATGCCAGGCAGCTTAAGCCGGGTCACGGCGGCGCAGAACCCGCCGCGCAGAAGGGGTCCGGCCGGGGGAAGACTCGGCCCGGGCACACGGCGCTAGGTACAGGACGGGGCTCACCTTATCGCGTGGCCGGACATACTTGTGCAGGAGGGGGCACAGCTCGGGGAAGGCCCCGTACCATTCGAAGGGGCGCTGCCCGCGCTGCCGGAAGAACCGATCCCAGTACCGGGAGGAGCCGAACTCCCCGGGGCTGCGCGGCAGCAGCTCCATGGCCAGCCGGGCTGATCGCCGAACCGCGGCCGCTCCCGCCCTACGTGTCCCCCCGCCCGCCGCGCCGCGCATGACGCCATCCGGGTGCGCAAGGCGTTCATTGGCACAGCGGACGCGTGGACGATTGGCTGCGTGTTCCGTGATCCGCCCCTCCGCAGTGAGACCAGCCCGGCTCCGCCTCCCCCAGGCCCGGAGCGGACAGCCCCGGCACTCAGACCTCAGTGCCACCGCAGCCTCCGCTGTTCCACCCGGCAGAAAGGGCGGCAGGGAATGCCCGGCCAGGAGCGGGGCTCCCACTGGCACAGCGGCTCCTGCCAGCCTTCCCTGAGCCACAAGCGTGCAGCCCCCCAGGTGCCGGGCTCTGCAGCACTGCTGAAGAAACAAAACCGGGTCGGGAAAAAGGTACAAGTGGCTCCAAAAGGAGCAGCTTTAATAGCACCCCACAGCGAAACGGAGCTCTCCCAGGGCTGCGTGTGACATGGAGAGCCCCGGGGCAACTATGGAGGCTAGCTGGGGCCTGAGTGGGGCTCTGTCGAGTTGCTCTGATGAAAGAAGGTGGAGAGCTCACTCAGCGCTCTGTAACGGTGTGAGATGGAGTTCTTCACTGCCTTGGGCAGTTCAGCGTAGCTGGAGGGAAAAGAAACCACAAATCTCAGCAGCAGAGATCCTACAGCAGCGGCTGTCATTGTCCTGTGCTGTTCCATCCCATCCCTCTCCCTCTCCATCACCGAGACTCCCCATCCCCCTCTGTTCATCGCAGGTGACCCTGCTTGGCTGAGGCCTGTAGTGATAGCCTAGCAAAGCAAACAGTCCCAGTCTGGATCCAGGAGTTCCCTCTAACCCGCCATGTTCAGATCCAGGAGGGTGTTTTCCCCCTGCCACCCTTCTTCGGAAGCAGGTTCCTCCTGACTTACAGCCTTGAACGTGGCTTTGCTTGCATAGAGTTGTAGGTGAAACGCCACTCACGTCTGGTTGTAGCCATCGGGTTGAAAGCAGGGATCCCAGCCAAAATCTCGAGGGCCTCTGGGCTCCACTATCAACCCCTAGCACAAGAAAGTAAAAAAGCCCTGTGAGCTGTAGTTTTTCAGCTTTCCAGTCACATTTCAAACACAGACTAAAGAACTACATGCAGATAACAGCTCACACTGTGGCCATCGCAGGCTCGCTGCATTGGTGCTGTCTCCTTCCCAGGATGTGAGCAAAATTAGCAGCCCCAAACTAAGCACTAAATCACAGTGCCCTGTGTTGACACTTTTACCCCCCAAATTAACGGAACTAACATCTGCACTCAAATACAACCCTGCCAGAGGGAGACGAGGGGGCTGAAGAGTCTGTGGTAACACACAGAATTCGGTGCATACAGCTGGGTGGAAGGGCTACAATATTCCACACCCACCACCTGCTCTGTCAGCCTGCTCCCAGCTTCTCCCATGAAGAAACTCTGAGGGCGTTTGGTGACCCAGGGGCCACTAAAATTGTCAACAGAGTCAATGCTGTCAGAGAATTTGCAGCCCTCCTTCCCCCCTCAGCACATTCCCTCCCCCAGGCACACCACCTACATGAGTCTGGCCTTTGAACAGCTTCACTGGCTCCTCTGGGTTTCCAGTGCTGAACGCAAAGGTGCAGAGAGCGTAGGCAGATTTGTCTTCAAACCCAGCCAGCAGCTTGTACAGGCCTGAGCAACACAAAGGATCCCACATTACAGCCTCTCCCTCAGAGCGCAACACACCCACCTAGAGACGGACTGAGGGAGCATTCTACATTCATAACAGAGGAAAAACTACCGGAGGTGACAAAGCTCAGGCACAAGAATGCTCTTGGCAGGGTCCCTCCTATGACTGAAGTCAGAGCCTCAGATCTAACACAGAATGAGCAGAACCCCGCTATCAATTTGTGAGTGGAAGCAAATGAGCACACAGCAGCAGAGAGGACTAAAGCCCACTCTGAATCAGCATGATTAACACTTGTGCTCATGACACCAGCATGGGATTTGCAGCCACACTCTTAACTGCAGGAACAAAAGAAGTCACTGCATGCCAGGGGGGGTGAACACTGGTGGAGATGGGCCTGCACAGAATCCAAAGGGAGCAGCAGGTCTTCCAGGTCACACTGGTGACAGACAGGAAGTTTCCACACACCCTGCCACCATTCTGTGGAGAAAGGAGTCTGGGAATCCAGTGATGATGCCAAAGCTACTGGGAGGAAAAACGACCCATGAAGAAGGGCACAGAACAGGCTGAAGGAAGGAATGCAAAGGGACAGAGCTGGACAGATAAGAAAGGAACTGGCTGTGAAACAGACAGCATGATGCGCAAGCACACCCAGCAGAACCCAGCATGGGCAGGGATCCATTTTGAAAAGGACCGAGTTACATGCAGAGCAGTAACATAGGAAGCAGTACCTTCTGGTTTGAGTTTCTCCAGAAACCATTTTCTGAAGGGGAAGAAGAGAGGAAAAATTCATTTTTGCTGCTATTTCCTCAGCAATACAGACATCTTTGAGACATTGTTGCCTACATTTTCAAAGTTCTTTGTATCCTTCTTAAATGTGCTGTCAAATCACTTTCTTCTGGACTACTTACCAATGACGACAGACTCAGCTCTTAAACTGAACAGGACACAGTAAAAACAGCAGTGGGGTATTTAATTTACTGCAGTACTGGGGTCCAGGTGGATAACCCAGCTGTCAGTTATGAGCACTGACATGCAAGAATACATTTCTTAACACAACTTGTTCACATCTTATACCCAGTTCTAGTACCAACTTCATCATATAAAGTTTTTCTGTCTCTGCTTAGCTCAGCAGAGACTGTTTGGAAGAATTTAACCATGCTAGAAGTTAATTCCAGAAACTAAGGCAGTATTTTATTAGTGGGGTTACACTGTAATATAGTAATCTTGTAATGTGCTGGATTAAAGCAGTCCCTATGAGAATCTATATGCCACTCACCCCAGAGTCCTGCTGAAATACATGGTGCCTTAACTACACAGAGCCCTACTCTGGCACCACATTCCCAAACTGGCTGCAAGAGCAGGCACTGTAGATCAGAAGCCAGAGCCAATGGTTCAGGTCTGCCTCTCTTGTCCTGCACCACGACTTTCAGCAGTGCTCAAGGAGTTAAATCCAGCCCCTGGGGTGAGGGATGAAGCTGAGAACACAGACCAGTAATCATCTCCCTGACCCTACTGATCCTGGCACATGGAGAATCCCCTGTAAAGCATACCCTGCCAACCTGCACTCTTAACTGTAGAGCAGAAAAAGTGAAGCAAGATCTTTCCTACTTACATGTAAGGTCCTGGAAGCCCCCCAAGGGCATTGAAGCACAAGCAGGTATCCTCTACTATAACAGGTCCCTGAACCTACAGCAAAAGCCAAAGAGATGGAAATATTAGACGCAGAGGAAGGCATGGCCTCAAAACCCATTTTCTTGTGCTATCCTATTCTCACATTTCCTCAGTAACAGGAATATCACAAAAATTCACCAGTCATTAGAGCTGTTTACCTCAAAGGCAATACACACCAGACAGACAGAATCAAACTCATGCTCTCCTGAGACAGGCCAGAGTGGCTGAAGAACAGCAGGAAAGATGTAACACGGAAAAGGAGCAGAGCTGAACACTCCCTGTCTTCCTGGGGGCCAGGAAGCGAAAGGGAAAACCTGTGTCCTGGAGGAATGCCTGCATTTTCCTGGAATCCCAAAGCTTACTTGGCTCTTTTAAGACACCCGTCACAGAGACAACTCCAGAAAGTGATGCATCAGAAGCTCCAGCTCACCGAAAACCCTTTATGCTGCTTGAGCTGGACTGAAGAAACTCTCATATACTCCTGCTTTTCGAGGGACACAGGAGGCCAAAGGAATAACAGCAGGACAGCCAGAACAGTGTTACCAACAAGAAGTCACCAACATCTGAAGGCCAGAAACAGCTGGGTGATGGGAGCGCAGTGAGGCCAGGCCTGGCCTGGGTGCATCCTTGACTCTCCTCAGGCCGTCCCAGCTGCCCCAGTGCCCCCGGCTCCCGTCCAGCCGGGGCTGCGGTTCCCCCACACCCCCACCACCGCCCCGACCGGCAGGAAAGGGGAAAGAGAAAACGAGCGACCTGCCGGGCGGCTTCGCGGCACTTCTGCACGGAGATCTCGTCCGGCTCTCCCTGGTACTCCGGCACTGGGAACACAAACACCGGTGGTGAGGACACGGCCGGGCCGGGCCGGGCCGCGCCGCTGCGTCCCCACCAGACCCGCCGCCAACTTACAGTCAATCTTCTTCGCCACCAACGTGTACGGAGAGGAGTCGCCGAGGATCTGAGTGACCTGCGGAAGGAGGAGGGAGGAAAACCCACCCGTCAGACCCGGAACCCGGCCAGGCCGCACCCGCCGAGCGTTGCCAGGCAACCGCCCCCCACCTCCTCCAGCTTTTTGGCGTTGCCCGTCACGAACACCACGCTCCGTCGGGCCGGCGCCGCCATCCTCACCAAGCGCGGCGTCGCGCCTGCGCGCCGAGCAGCCAATCAGAGCCGGCAGCGGCACCCCGCGCCGCCACACCCAGCCAATGGGGAAGGCTTCCGACCTTCCCGTCCTCCGAGGGAGAGCGCTCGCCGCTCGGCGGCGCGCAGCGCCGCCCATGCGCATGCGCGGGAGCGTCCCGGGCAGTCCCGCGAGAGAAACCGAGGGGGTGACCTGCCCGCCCCCTGCCCAAGGCCTGGTCCGCAGCGGGCTCGGGCGCCTCTGTCGGGCTGTGGGGCCGTGTTCCTGCGCTGTCCCCGCCCGCTGCCTGCCTGTTTACTTCCCCGGCGTTTGGCAGCCGCGGCCGCAGGAGCGGCGTGTTCCCTGAGGTGTAATCACACGGACTTGGGGTAATCGGGCAGTGGATCGTGCTCCAGACTGTGCTGTTGCTCCCGCCCCAGCCTTTGGCACGTCTTTGCACTCTGCCACCAGATTTCCCATGTAGGAGTGGTCGGGTTGCAATTTCTGAAGGCAGCTGCAGGGCCAGCTGTAGCAGAAAGTCCCGGAGTCTCACGACATGGTCCTTGCTGCCCTGTGGAGCCCTAGAGGAATGGGTCAGAGAAGCCCAGTGCTTCCCAGCAACAGGGTGCAGGGGAACAGTACCCTGCAAAGCAGCAGAGGCTTGAGAGCTCTCTCACGATGGGACCCAGCCCCGCCAAAAGCTCCTGATTTTCAAGGGGACTCCCCCTGGGAGACTTCTTCCTCTCTGGTCCGCCCAGCATCGGGAAGGGGCTCTCCTCACCTGCATCCCTGCACCCCCTCTGCCCCCAAGCATGGGGACCCCAGGGTCTCACCACACGGGTCACACCAGCAAGCCTGGCAGGAGGAGCGAGCCCTGCAGGAGGAGCACACAACTCCAGCCAAAACATGCCATTCCCTGTAAAAAAGCAATCATGCGGAAAACAGCAGCTAATGAAGAGGCCTGTCTTCTGCACAAAGAGGGAATGGATAAAACAGACCCTACACACTTGGGTGAAGGAATTGTTTTTGTTGTAAAATCTCTTTCATAATATTTCATAACTGAAAACCAACCCCAAAGCATGCAGACACTGCTGGAAACAACAACCCTTACCACTCACTACAGTTCACCCTGCCAACAGTCCAGGGTGGGATGGCAGAGGCTGCGATACAAAGACCACAGTATCTCAGAGGAGCATAAGGAGGATTGCTCTGTAACATACCTGAGACCAAACACCGTAATGATATTTTCAGCCTTGAAAACAAACAAACAAACAAATAAATCTATAAAACTTACTCAGTAAATTCTATTACTGTGAAGTTACTGACCAGGATTTTTGTTTTGCTGCTGGTGCAGCCCACAGCCAGAGCTGGTCCCTGGAGAAGGATGACCCTGGCACTCAGTGACTTGAACCTAAAACTGATCAACATCTAATTCTGGCAACTCCAGGAAGCTTGCTGAAGGCTTTGGCAGCTTTTCCTGCCCTGCATCTCAAATACAACCATTTGCAACCCAACCTCCTGGGAGGTGCTGCAGAAGCACTCTGGCAAGGCTGTGGAGGAAAGCCAGCTCTTGCAGGGAAGGAGCCTGCTGCTTGCACTGGGCCTGTTCTAGTGCTGCTGGTTCTGAAGGATCGGCACACGGTAGTAGGTGGCACAAGACACAAGCAGTCCATGGTCAGGGGTGCTAACCTTTTCACCTCATTTTCTATGGATCCAGGTCAGCTGGAAAGCACTTTCGCCTTTCTGAAGCACTGCAGTGCCAGGAGGGTGCTAATGACTGCGCTTTTGGGGGGGGGACTGGGGGGGGTAGGGGGAGGGGGGTTGATG
>WYDI02033433.1:0-17876 GCA_009867235.2 Psittacus erithacus | reverse complement strand
GCCGGGAGAGGGGGGGGGGGGGGGGGGAGCGAGGGGCAGGGGGGGGGGGGGGGGCGGGGGGGGGGGGGGGGGGGGGGTTAATGGCAGTGCCTGCACTAATGAGAGTTTACTACCTGGAAACTCTCCCTAAGGACATACTGCTGACAGAGATCTGTCAAACCCAGCAAGGACAGGACTTGGAAGGCATAGCAGCAGCTCCAAAATTCAGCATCTATAAGCAATTCTTTAATACAGCATGGTTGCCGTGAAGCCTTCATCCTACCAGTACCCTCAGACATACACAAAGCAGGACAATGCATCTCTCCTCAGAAAAAAGACAACAAAAAGAACCAGGAGAGCCTGACCTCAGCTCAGGAACAAGGGTTTGAAAAATAAAAGGTGAACAGAAATGCCACCAACACCCAAGAAAAAGGTTGGAGACAGCCCAAAAGCAGCAGTACTACTCATGGATGGAGGAACTCAGCTCCCGCTTAGTTCAGAACAGGGGCCCCAACATCTCTCCACACATGTGTCTGGGAACAACCCCCACCCCACCGGATCACAGGGCAGGAGAACAGGCTGGCATTCAGAACCACCACATTAAGGTGAAGGGCTCTGAATATGGACTTGTTCACTGTGGACTGCTTTCAGGAGAGTCGCTGTCCTCCTGCTGCATCTTTTGTACCATCAAGCTGGGCTTTACCCACTTTTCCTGCTTTTGGTTAAGAAAACACTGAAATGGACCTTTCCTCAGGACTCCTGGCAGTGGAAAGCCCTGAATGTCCTCCAGAACTTTATGAAGATATGCAAGAACTCCATATATACAGTCAAAAATAGGTTTACTGGAATGTCTTTAGTCACAGCTGTAAGCAGCAATACTGAAAACACTGAGCTTGTGCATTCCCATGGCAGGACCAGAAAGTCTTCTGGATTGTAAAACCTATTAATTCCCCTCCCCCCCCCCTTTTTTTTTTAACAACAGAGAAATAACACCCTTGCAGTTCTCCACAGAAGGGTCAGTTCCCTGTAACATAATGGTATGCTTTTCTTCAGAGATTTTTTCCCCTCCTTTACTCCAGCGAAGGGACAGTCCCCTTAGCCTGCCACAGCAGGCAGCAGGGAACTGCTTAAGTGGTATTTTTATTATTATTAATATTACAAATCGACCAAATATACAGATAGACCATAGTGGCAAGTAGCCAGTTCCAAACCAGAGCCCCAGAATTCCACAAAACAGGCAGTTTGGGAACAGAATCTTCTGTTATATATAAAAGAAAAAACTAAATCTGACAGCAGGAGCAGGTACTCAACCAAAAAAGGGTCATTTGGCAGTTCTTAAAACACTGTTTGAACTGGCTACTTGCCGCTGCCTCCTCACTCCTTGGAGAAAAACAAAGCTATATACAGATATCTCACTTAAATTACACAGCAGTTTGGTTATCCCAGAGCCAGCTCCACCAAAGTCTCCAGCTGCCTGGTCAGGTATGGTACTTCAGGACTATAGGTACTGGAAAACAAAGAAACAAGCTCTCAGCCACATACCTTTGCATGCAACAACCCTCCCTGCTAGAGATTCCCCCCTATTCCTGTAGCAACAAACACCAAACATCTGTGAGGGAGAGTGTGTTTCCAAGCTCAAGCTAATGCAATCTGTGCCTGCACACATGCTAGACAACATTTCCTACCACCTTCATCTCCTTCCAGCATCCCTAACTGAAACCAGATGGGATTTTCCATCAGTCCCTCACTCTACAACATTCCAGCACTGCTGCCAGCTCTGCCTCTCCTGCTGCAGGCTGTGTGTCAGCAGGACAAACAGGCCACCACGGTTTGGCTGAAATAACAAAAACAGTTACAGAGCTGCCCCCGGCCACAGTGGGTTAGAGGAAAACCCTCCAGACCCAGCAGCACAGAAGAGCTGTGCTGCCATGCAGGGCTGCTTGGATCCCTATAGCACATCATTCTGCAGGCAGACAGCTGAACTACTTCTGCCTGAAAGAAACATGCTCTGGTTGTTATTACCTATTTGGTAGGGAAAGCAGTGGCAGGACTGCTCTAGGGAGCTCCAAAGAGACTGGGAAGGGCAGAGGGCAGTGGAGGAGACCAGTGTCAGACCCACAACAGCAACTTGCTGAAAATTAAGTGCAGCAGTTTTGGGGTAGAGCATGTGCAGGGAGCAGACCCACTGCAAGTTAGCTGATAATATGTGGAGAGGTCTTTGGAAGCCATTGCTCTGGTCTGAAACTCTTCCACCTACTCCCACGAGCCTCAGGATCTATGGGTGCCAGCCCTGGATCAATCCAATGTTGGCTAGGCAGCCTTGGCTTTCTTTGGCTACAATCAACAGGACTTGAGTTTGAGCCTGCCCCTCTGCATGCACATTTAAGCCTTGCAGAACAGGAGCACAGAGCAGTCTACAGGCACCACTTAAGACATGTTAAGGCAGAGTAGGGCCTGACACAGTGGATCAGGTGCTCTCCCACAGGGACAACAGCACTGTGGTGGCACTCACAGTGTGGAGTGCCACGGGTATTTCTATGCCAGACATGGAGCTACTCACCGATGATCACAAGCAGAAGAATGACTGCCACCAGTGCTATGATTGCCTTCATCTGCAAGAGGAGCACAGAGGCATGTTACACAGGGTGCCACATGTAGCTGCTCTGACCTGAAAGAAGGCCTTTGGCCTCCAGCATCTTTTCAGCTAGAAAGCAGAGCTTCTCCATTCCCTCTGCTGTTCCTGTTGCTCACCTTGCAGCCTCGCCACCACATCTGTCTCCGAAGCTGCTTGGCTCTGTTGCTAAAAGCTGTGGCATTGTCTGATAAACTTTCTATCAAAGGAAAGAAAAGAGGTGATTCAGTGGCACACAGAGGGAGTTGGAGCATCCGCTCATTCTACTGACTCCACTGAGTTTTAAGCAATAAACTCTGCATTAGTGGAAAAGACCCAACCACAGTGTGATTCACCAAAGCCACAGCAGACGCCAGTGTGACGCCCTTTGCTAGAGCACACACAGACCTGCCAGAGTCCCACTGAGCCCCCTTTGTACTGGCTGCCCTCCGAGGACAGGATTTTGATCCGCTAGCCAGCAGGGGAGCAGACAGCAGAAGTGCTCCAGGCCGTTGCAAAACAGATCAATCTACCTTTGCTTGAAGGACCAACCATATCACAGCACCCTAATGCCTTCAAACTAATGTCCCTGTGCAGAGCAGCAGAAGGCGGAGGTGGAAAGGGAATGTCAGCAGAAAGTCAGATCTGCAGCCTAAGGCTGTGATACACCTCTCCCAGGAAGGGCAAAAATACAAGCCGAGCTCTGTCATTCTGAGCTGAAAACAGGTAATCTGGCCCAGCAGCAGGGCAGAGATGTGGGGAACAGATCAGCAGAGCTGCATTTAGCATCGCACCTGATTTGTCCTGCAGGTCATCCAGCCGCTCGCCTCTTTCAATCACCTTTGTGATATTCTCTTGCATAACGTCGATGACCTCGTCCACCTGATTCTGGACACTAGAGCAGAGCAAAGGCAGTGTAAGGAGCAGAAGCAAACACCATCAGCTGTACTCTGCATCACCAGCCCTTGCTCAGAGCTGCACAGGCTGGTGGGATCCCTGAGCTCACTGACAAAAACCAAAGGGGACAACGCTGGAGGGAGATTGATGGGATGCCAGAAAGCAAGAGGCATGGCATCACCTGCAGTGGGTCTCTGGCAACCCCAGGAAGGGTTAGAGAACATAAGGGGCTCAGTGGGTACTGGGAAGTCAGTAGACGTAGGGTACCCTCTTGTAACATCTTTAACACCCAAATGCAGTAAGAAAAGGCACGAGCTGCTGTTGGTGGGCACCTCTGCTGCAGAAGAGCTCACAAAAGTTAAAAGAAGTATAAAAATTACACCTTATTTTTCCAGATTTCACAGAACCTTGCAATGCACCTTTGCTGAGTAACTAGGGGAAACTAAAGCAAGATGCACTCACGCCTCTGGGAACTGATTTGCTAAATGAACCCCACTCTGCCAGGGGTGTCAAGAGGCCAGTAAAGAAATTGGCTGATACAAAGTAAACCAAGTTATTATAATTCATCTTCTCATAGGTTACGCAACTCTGTGGGTAGTTGCTTCAGTGAACAGTAGCCTAAATCACACCCGCAGGGTTATTATAAATGCATTTATTCATTCCATAAAAAAAGCCACACTGGTAAGAGAGAAAAATTCTCCTGGTGGAAAAATACTGCTACATTCTGGTTTATGTTTTGGAGCTAATACACTTTGATTTTCCTGGAGATAGAAATAAGAAATTTCTTGGGGCCCTAGGGAGACAATACATTGTTTGAGACATACTGTTCCCAGAAAGTAAGTGGCAACAGCGATGTATTTGAGGTAATGCGACACACAGAGGGCAACAAACCAGAAATAGCTCCAGGCCACTCACTCTGCATAAGTCTTAGGTTTGACAGCTTAGGTTGCCTTGATTAAAAACATTTAAGCACTTTAAACATATCAAAATGCATCCAGGATTTGCTAAATATGCAGCACAAATAGGCCACTTCAGCAGCATTCCACATTACCATAAACACACACCTCCTATTAACAGTGTGGCACTGGTGTCCCCAAGGGAAAGGATTGCCAGCACCTTGTCTTTAGCACCTGCTTAGCATCACACACTGCTCCCCAAATTATCTAGTCACACCACCCTCTTCAGACCACACAAAACCCCCTCCTCCCCACTGCCACCTCACAGATGCAGAAGCTCAATGTTTTTTGCCAAATCAGTTTTTTTACAGCAGCACCAGACCCAACTCCACCACTCACTTAGCACTTGTGAGCACTTGGTATGATGATTACAGTATTATCCTCCACCATGTCCCAGGAAACCAGGGCCAAGAGAGATTCAGAGCAGTTTGCCCATGGCCAGTCAGTGGGACACTGCAGAATCAGGAGCAGGACTCTGTCCCAGACATCATACCACTAATTAACTAGAGACATAGGTTCACATTAACCTATTTCTCCTGTCTCCCTGTCAGCTACATGTCTCTCATGGAGTAGATGCTTGCACCAAGTGATGAGCAGCTGCCACAAGCAATAGTGGTCACAAAGGAAAAGCACATGCCTTGCTCACATTGACTTATGATTTCAAACACAGGCAAGGAATATCATTAAAAGGCTTCTTTTTTCCCACCCAAAAGCTCTAGAACAAGCTCCAGATCTTTGAATATGAAGGGGCTTCCATCTTAGCATTTTAGGTCGGGCTCCGTAGCACCACTGTGGCTTCCAGAGCTGGAACAGCCAGGCAACACCTCTGCAGCCAGTTTCTGATTTAACAGCCCTCATATGGCACATGCTGGACTCCAGCACTGCATGTGAAAACTTGCTTTATTTAGGACACCGCAAGAAACGAACCTGCCTTCCCTGTGCTACATTGCAGAGTCTGCGGGAGCAGCATCTCTGAATCCACCTACACTGTGCAGTGGCAGCCACCTGCCAGGAGTTTCTTATCTGGAGGGGAAAGGCACAGATAATCCCCAAACGCCGCTCAGCAGGAGCATGCCCTGTGCCCATGACCCTATCCTTATCCTCTTACAAGGTATGAGGCAGAGCTGCCACCATTGAGAAGGCATGGAAGGTGGCACTGAAGACGCAGGCAGATGCTGCCTGGGAAACATGGTGGCACCCTGCGGAATAAAGCGTTCACCCTACAGAGGACACACACAGCCCTGTGGCCCTTCCTGGGGCAGCAGGTGAGGATGTGAGGAGGAGGCATGCTCTGGAAAGGGAGCTTCGTTAGCTCAGCACAATGGACAAGTCTCAGCTCAGAACTGCCAGCAATGCTGCTATAGCTTGGGGTGAGAGAGGAAAAGTGGAAACATCTGCTATTTTGCTTGGCAAAAACTAGAATGCTTTAAACATCAGTTTCAGAGGCAGAAGACTACATTTGCCATTTGTATGTAAATGTTTCTAGAATAGTTTACTGGCTGCAAAATAAAGAGACTTCCTCCCACAACAGATTTGTGGCCAAGTTATCTTGGTACAAGGAACAAGTGGAAGCACACATGGTTACAATGCATCTAGGAATGTGCAGCACAGGGCACCACCTGGTACGGCTCAAGTACAGGTCAGCATGTGGAGAGATGCTGCTGTGGTCCTGAGGCACCCCAAAGTGTTCGAGGCAAAGCAAGCAGGTATCTAACTTGAAGCTGCTCTGGCGCATCAAGCATTTGGGAGAGACCTATGGAGCACAGACCCTACTGCCCAAGCTGCATCTCATAATCCCACCTCTTTTCACTTGAGCTGCTGGCAAAAAACTGTGTGCCTTTGCTACCTGCTTATAGCCTGGGCATGCTGTTAGCCATCCCCAAATGAACAAAGCACTTCACAGATGCAGAGTGGAAGCACAAAGAAATCAAGGCTTAAACTCTTGCAAATATTGATATGTTTAAATCCCATGGAACACAGACACGTTTGAGCACCCCAGTACTTTCTGGTGCTCAAATCAATCTGATGTAAAGAGAACCTGGAAAATAGCCAGGAAGGAAGAGACCAAGCCAGGGAATGAAACTTAGTTCTCCACACAGTGCTTTAGCCAGACCTTAGGCCAGCCCTTGCTTTCTGCTCTTTCCCATCCATCACTGCTGCAAGACATGCTTCTCCAGGAGAGGTCTGAAAGGTGCCCAGCCTATTCATTAGCCCTGCAGTTTCAGAACAAATTCAGAAATTCCCATTAGTTTGGCATGCTTCAGGTTGGAAACTCAAGTCACATCAAGAAGAAAATATTTTCTTGTTTCATTTGCCAAGAGAGAATGAATCTTCTAATACAAAGTGTATTTCCTGTTAGGGAGATACTGGCTTTTGACACATGTATTTCATGTGCTTCACTCCTGCCAGATTTCCAAGAGAAAAAAAGGAGAATACCTGCCAGGAAAGAAAGCAAGACAAAAGCATAAAGTATGCCTCCCATGACCCTCCTTCTTAATAATTGCTGCATATATGATGCTTTTAAAAAGGACAGCAAGTGTATACTATCAAAGCAACAAGAGACTCAACTGCAGTAACCTTGGTTTAGGCTCTTCTTTTCTTAGTGCTTTGCTGGGTCCAGAGTGGGAGGAATAAACCTTCCCATTTTGGCCACTCCAGGCTAGCTACTGAAAAACTCCCTGGGATGGTCACAGTGTTTGCCTAACAACAGTGGCACATTCTTCAGACACCATGAACAGCCCATGCACGCACCATGGGATGCGCTGCTCAAGGCTGCTTCTTGTCTCCAAGCTGGCTGTTTACAGCCAGCATGACACACTTATATTTTCCACCCCAGCAATATTAATAGTGCTATGTATTTTGGTGCAAATTAAATCCAAACATCCCTCATTGTGCCAGTAACCCAGGCAAGAGGGAACAGGACTGAGAGCCAAGCTGGACGGACAGTGCAAAGGCAGGAGGCCAGCAGAGCACAGCATTCTCCAACGCATGTGTCTCTGCAGAGAGGCTGCCCAGCAGAAAGCCCTGCTGTACTCAACAGCGGGGTGCCAGCGCTAAACCATGCCACAGATAACTGGGGTTTTTTTGCTGTTTCATCCCAGCTGTGAGGAAGACAGCAGTCAATGCCTCCCTTAAGCCTTCAGTCCTTGAAAGGATTATACCTAACAATGATGCCTATCAACATGGTCTCAGTATCACCTTTAAATGAAAGCTTGGACTGTGGCTGGGGTCCACTGCATAACCAGCAACCTGTGATAAGCACCCAGGCCCTGTGAAGCTGCTATCAACTCTTGCCTTGAAACCATTTCCCAAACACTCCCTCTCCTCCAGATGTAACTTAGAGCCAGACAGAACCACCGAGGCTGAGCTCCAGTGCTGGGGATGCTGGCCACCCTCAGCAATACAATGGGGGAACCACAGACTCCTGGGAAACCATGGCAGCGTGCTCAGCCTCATCACCAGCACAAGCAGGGCCAGCACCAGTCACCTGAAAGCAGAAACATCAGCAGTGAAGGAGGTGAAGCAGCACAGAAAAGGGGGTTATTTTAGTAGTGTTTTTGAAAGTATGACCAGCAATGAGAGGCTCCTGTATTAAGTAAAACAGGTGGAAGATGAACATCTCACCTTCCCCCAAAAAGGCAGTAAGAGCTCTCATGACACACATTCAGTACTTCTCACATAGCCTGGAAGCAAAAGCAGAGAGATCAGCTCTCCCTTACCTATTCTTTGTAACTTTTGGGAGAAAGATAGAAGCCTATTAAAAGCTGCCTTTCAGCTCCAGCTCTCCCCAGGGACAGGGAAGTCCCAGAGGGAGCCTAAGGAACCTCATACAGCCACTTAATTAGCAGGAGTGTCTCCCCCAACTGAGCAGCTGTTGGGACAAGAGAGCTTGAACTTCCAGACACATCAGGACAAAAATGCAGCACCGAGGAGACTGCGACACTTTCTCCTCCTGTTGCTGTTGCTGGCTCTAAGTCATCTCTTTCCCCTATGGGATTCGCAGTCTTCTCCACCATCTCTTTGTGCAGCTGAGCCAGCCTTGAGGGTCTCTGCTGCCAAACTCACCACCCTGACCCAAGTCCTTTCGCTGCCAAGGACAACTAGGAAAAGCTTCCAGTCTTGCCTTTCATGTCCAACATATTTCACACCTTTGCTCCCATAATCCCATCAGCTTTTCCTCTACCCAATCCTGCATCCAGTTTCCTCTTACGCCTATCTTCACACCTTGTTCCGCCAGACACAGCTAGTCTCTAGCTTTATCCAGCTATGCCTCAGCTCTCTAAATGCTCAAATTCCTCCTTAAAATGTCTTTTCCTTACAGTGTTTCAGCAGCAACTGAAACCGAACCCTCCTTTTCCTCCTCTGCTGAAACCAGAGGGAACTGTATTATTCCTCTACCTAAGCCCCTCCTTTGGAGGACAAAGGCATAGATGTCACCCTCTCTCCACCTTTTTAAGGGGCAGAACCCCACTGATAAAACCAAATCTCATCCCTCTCATTCACTCCAGATCAGCCTGGCCCTGACCTAGAGCAAGGCTTTATCCACACTGGCTTACTCTAAGGACCAGCTCACCTCTACCAACAGCATCCTCACACCCTAGAGGGAACAGAGACCTCCTGAAAACACAGGGCACAGTGACCAACACAGGACCTCTTGTATAACTCAAGTGCCCTTTGTCCCTCAAGGTAACGCGGCGAGCGGGCACACAGGCAGGCACTAACACTGACACTGGCAATGAGTCATCTCAGAGCTTGCTCTGGCTTCTTCCTGGCATGAAAAAAAATCCCTAATGAAGAGCAACACTCAGGCTGCACACAGGTCAACACAGTCTGAGTAATGCCTGGTCATCAGTCCCTGCATACATCTCTGTTCTGGCTTCATGAAGACCAGCAAAGGAAACAGTGCAACACAAATCAGGAGTCTGAATATCCCCCGCTCTTTTCCACTAAATACCACCATTGCATCCCTCATAAGAAAGAGCAGGACAAACTGGAACCCAGAACAAGCATCATCCAGGAAATGACCCAATGGGAGAAGGATCCAGAGTGTTCACTCCTTCCTTCTTGCCCTAATACAGTCAGTAATCCTCCTCCAGCTATAATGGTTTCCTGTTTTCCAGCTGCTTTGACCCCACTGATTCACTGCTTATCTTCAGGTGGCCTATATCAGGTTTTTTTCTTGAGAAGAGGCCAGAGAATAGCTGCCGTCCAAAAAACATGGTCTTGGTGTGTTTCTGACCACTTGCTTTCTTGTAACATTGAGGAGCAAGTTACAAGATGAAAAAAAAAAACCAACAAAGAATCAAAAAAATGGTGCAACTAAAGGTTAGAATTCAAGGTTAATGCTCTAGAGAGTGAGCCTCATAAAAGCAGGAAACAGGTCATCACCAGAATACAGCAAGAGCTTTAAAAACTCCACTGGTCTACTGCAATACAATCCTGTCCCTTTGCCTCTGTCAATGCGTATTTTCTTGATAACTTGGATCAAATTTGAGATTTCCCTTAGCTGTGGGCATGTACGGAAGGAAATGTCAGTTAGAAGAAAGCAAGTACAAGCCATGTTCATATTCCAAATTACAAAGAAATACACAGTTAAGACAGCGCAGGAGCTCACAGTGCCAGAATAAAGTATTATCTGTGAGGCACTGAGGAGCAGCAACTTACTGCCTGATCTTGTCATTCCTAGGTCCAAATCTTGGTCCAGAAGGCCCCCTCCTGCAGACAGAAAAGAGCAATCAGGATGGAAGGTACAATGAAAACATATTTTTAAACCAGACTCAAAAGACGCAACAGAGAATCAACACCTTGTGGACAGAGGATTGTTCTCATACCTCCCATCAGTCCCTCCCAGGTCTTAGGATACATGAGACACCCCACTCTTATAAAGGTCACACCTGTTAAATCTAATTCATGCTCAATGCCAAGCATCATCTCAAACGAATAAAAGGGTTTGATTCCTAAGCACCCCCTACAAGGCAGGGAGCAGTGTTTGGTATTAGACACCTGCAGTCTTGGAGCATAGGCAGTAAAGACATTGCATTCCCTAGAGCAGCCATTCAGAAACTCACAAGAAAAAGTCTTCCTCTTCATCTGAATCTTCTTCCAACAGGTTCCTCTGCAAGCACAGAAAAGAGCCAAACCACATCAATAAGCAACCACTATTTCCCATGCACACTTCCAGCTCTTAAGACACAATCAGCATCCTCTGACTGCAGGTTACATGCAAGCCCTCCTTTGGAGGGGATTGACAGTACTCTTGTGTGGAGTCATTCTGTTTCTCTCCCCTTCTGACCAGGGTCTGAACTGGATGTCTCTGTCCTGCTATTATCACTTTGGCAGTGTTTGCTAACTCTGCAAAGCACAAACTGATGCATAGCTCTGCAGCTCTGACTCGGGACAACTTGCACCTCTGCCACTGAGCCAAACCGGATTTATACCAATGGCCGGTTGCCTGCACAGGTTCAGATCCCAATTCCAGGGATAAGTGCAACTCCCTGTGATGCAGAAACAGCCAGCGTCAGCAAGCAGAAAGCAGAGCCCCTGTGCAGGCCAGCTGTGGAAGGAAGCTCCCCTCTGTTCAAAGGACAATCCCCAGTGCTGCACTTTGTCAATGGCAGTTACTCAAAGAACATCAACCACCCTGAAGTGTCCCATCCACGTGGGAAGTCGGATTCACTCCCAACGTGGAGGACATTGGGAGTGTCTCCAGCCATCTGATGGCAGCAGATGTAAGAAGGATGACTGCAAGGACACACGCTGGGCTCCTTGTAAGGCACATCCAGAGGAGCTGGCCCTTCCAAACCCTCAACTCGGGCAAAGGCCACAGCCAGGCTGGAAAGCAGAATGGTCTGGTAGCATCTCTGCTTTGCAGCAGAGGGCTCCTCCTGGGCTCAGATTTGCTGTTCCACTACACTCCCTCAGACAGTCCAAAGCCTGATTTTTAAGAGCAAGCCCACAATCCCACTTAAGCCTGAAAGTTTCAGACAGGGCTAGAGTTCATTTCTCATACCAGAGCAGCACAAATTCTCCAATCAAGCCAAGAGCTCCCTAGAATATCTACTTAGAGTCAAAAACAATCAAGAGTGGGAATGGCACACTAAACATGTGGGGCCTACGTACACACTGGATTTCATTATGCTATCAAGAGGTGCTTCCTCTGTGCATAAATTGGGGGTCCCACCTGAAGCACAGTGCTCTTATTTTGAAGCTCACCTACATTTCCATCCTTGTCATATTTGCTTAATCACCTTAAGCAAGCAACAAGACCACAAAATAGTTTCAGCCACTGCCTCCCCCAAGGGCTGAGCAAACTGCTCTTGGCAACACAGGATTCTCATCTTGCTGATGGCGGTCATGAACCATAGGAACATTTGAGACTACAGTCCAAACTCAGTTTCAGCACAGTATGACCCCAGGACAAACACATCACGTTCAATCCACTTTGTCTAAAACAGGCAGCTGCACCACTTTGACCCGTGCTCAAAGCCTGAAACATCAGGGGAACTTGGTGACAGGGAAAAAAAATAACGACCTGTAAAGCACAGGGTAACTTCACAGGAGTCCTTCAGCCACTGACATGGGGAGGAGAGCTGTGATGCCCAGGCCTAGCTGTGCAGAGAGGCAGGAGACAGGAGCACACCAGGATCTCAGAGCCTAAAGGAACCGAATCAGGTTCCCAAGACAGCAGGATCTCCCAGTGAGGTTTGTTTAAAAACACACAGACCAGGTCTGCTGCACGGACAGTGCCCCCACTAACAAATGTCATTACCGACAGCGACCCAGGCTTCTGAGCCCCGTAGCTACGGGACACGGCAGCAGCAGCTCCTTCGGCAAAGGGAGCCGTAGCTCACTTTGTCCAGGCCGACCCAGCGGCTAACGGCACGGGGCGGTGCGAGGGCCTTAGAGTCCCCAGGGTGCCCTAACTACCACCTGCCCTCTATGGGCAACTACCCCAGGCACTGCTCCGGACCGTAATGGCCAGCAGCACCGGAGGGACCGGCCGCCCCGCCGCGCCGGCACTCACCCGCTCGCTCTTCACCGAGCCCGTCACTTCGTCGTCGTTCAGGTGCCGCTTAAATTTCGGGGGCATGGTCTCCGCCTGCGGGAGAGGCGACTTCGTGCCCGGGAGGAGAAGCCTACGGGGGAGGTGCAGACACGGGCCGGCTCACCCCGCTGCTCCGCGACTCAACCGCGCAGCTCAGGCCGCCCCTCGCCAGGTCCGGCAGGAAGCGGCAGAGCCCGGCGGGCACCCGAGGAGCCCCACACAGTGTCTCCGGAGGAGTGGAGGAAAAAGGGGAAGGACGAAACAAGGATGCAAGAGCCGCAGGGCAGGGGGGATGCAAGGGCAGCCGGTGCAGACACCCGCACTTTCACCCGGCTGCGCCGTTCCGGTCTAGGCCGCCGGTGGCACAGGGGCCGCCAGCAAGCAGAGCCAGTGCCCAGACACAGACACCCAAGCCCCGCGACGACACAAGGCCCACCACGGCAGCCGCACTCACCGAGCTCCACTCCGGGCCGGGCCGGCGGGAAATGGCCGGTGCGGCGGCTGCGAGTCAGCTGTCCCATCGACGACCTCGGCGCTCCGCCCACCGCGCCGAGTGCCGAGCAATCGATTCCCGAGCCGAGGGCAGGGTGGGAGGCGGATCCTGGACTGTGCCGGGGCGGGGCCTCCCCGGGGCCGCGGCCTGGGGCCGGGTTGCGCCGTGAGGTGCCCGGTCGAGGGGTGGCCCCAGCCCGGTACCACGGGAGCTGGCCCGGGACTCCGGGGCTGGCCTGGCCCCGCGCTACGCCTCCCTGCCAGCAGCGGGGGAGTCCGGCCGCCCCGGTCCCCAGCATCACCCCTGGCACACGGCCCCAGCAGCGAGACCGTTGGCGGCGGCCGCAGGCTGCCGGAGTTCGGCCAGCAGCCTCAGGGAGTCCCGGCGGGGGGGTGCCGGCTGCCGCTGGGCGAAAGCCGCCGCCGCCACAGGCATCCGGAAGATTCTGTCTCGTCCGTCCCCCCTCCTGCCCTATAAATGCGGGCGGCAGCACGGAGACATCGGCGGCACTGATAGTACGGAGCCATGCTGGGGGCTTGGTTCGTGCTCTTGGGGGGCCTGGCACTGCGCTGCCGGGGAGAGAGAGCCTTTCTAACGCGTGCGGATGACAGCACCGGGCGTTGCACCTACTCCTTCACGGTAGCCAGCCCCGTCGAGGCCGCCTGCCCCAATGCCGGCGGCGGGCCGGAGCTGCGGGCAGAGCTGGCCTCCCTCGCCGCCCGCCTGAGCCGGCTAGAGAGCCGGGAGCGGGGCGCGGGGAGCTCGGGGCC
The DNA here is from genome assembly GCA_009867235.2 of Psittacus erithacus. Taxonomy (NCBI): domain Eukaryota; kingdom Metazoa; phylum Chordata; class Aves; order Psittaciformes; family Psittacidae; genus Psittacus; species Psittacus erithacus. The sequence goes on along the minus strand of WYDI02033433.1, from coordinate 4,126 downwards.
ACGGGGGGTTGAGGCGGGAGGAGCACGGGACTCCCAGCAAGTGGCCCCGGCCAGTGGCCTGGAGGACGCTTATGGCGAGCTGCTGCGGGCCAAGTCCCGGCTGGAAGAGGAGAAGGGGCGGCTGGAGCGGGAGAACGCTGAGCTGAGGAGGCGGCTGGAGAGCAGCGCCCAGGAGATCGCCCGGCTGCGGGCCACCCGCTGCTCCCCTGGCGGAGAGGGGCCCGACCGCGAAGCCATGCGTGCTCCCGGCAAAGGTAAGGGTCGGGGTCGGGACGCTGTGAGCAGCCCTGACACCGAGTCTCCACAGAGCCTCTTCACTGCCGCCTGTGCAGTGCATCCACTGCTGTCCCGTTCTTGGGGACCCCGGCAGAGCGCTTTTCTGCTGCAGGGCTCAGCCGGGGGGGCCACAGCCCATTGCACCAAACCTCCTCCCATCCCTAAATCAGGGCTGGCAGCCCAAGCCGCCTCATCCCACCATCCACCCTGCAGCAGAGGGGAGAACGCAGGGGACTGTGCTCATCTGGGGGTTTAGGAGATTCCCTTAACCTCTATTAAACTCCAGATCTGAGGGGCAACGGCATCAGCGGCTGCACAGCAGCACCCCCATCAGTGGGTCACAGGTGTGCCCCACTGCAGCAGGAGCAGGCACTGGGCTCCTGACCAGAGGTGCTGGCATTGTGGGGAGACAACATTCCATCATGGAAACCCCCAATGGTGGGGAGGGGAACTGGCTCAGACCCTGCTCACACTGCACTTTGCCCCACCACAGCCCCTCGCTGGAACCCGCAGCCCCTCACCTACCAGGAGCTGCAGTCGGAGAGGACCGAGGTTCCTGCATCCCGGATGCTGGAGGAGACTGCACTCAGCCGCGGGGGGACAGAGGACTCGGGTACTGCCACCGGCACAGCCGGCCCCATGCTTTGCTGCTAACAAACACTGCCTGGTCCTCTTGAGGGGCTCGCCAGGCACAGCTACTGCTGAGCAATAACCCCTTTCTCTTCCTTCCTGTCCCTGAGCAGGCTGCGGTGAGCTGGTGTGGGTTGGGGAGCCTGTTGTCTTCGGCCGGGCAGACTCCATCGCCGGCAAGTACGGTGTGTGGATGAAGGACCCCGAGCCTGTGCCCCCCTTCACACGGGAGACCACCTGGCGTGTGGACACGGTGGGCACGGAGGTGCGCCAGCTCTTCCAGTACGAGGCGGCAGAGCAGCTGGCCCAGGGCTACCCTGCCAAGGTGCACATCCTGCCGCGGCCCCTGGAGAGCAACGGCGCTGTCATCTACCGCGGCGGGCTCTTCTTCCAGCCCCGCCGCTCCCATGCCGTGGCCCGCTACGACCTGCGGACAGAGACCATCACGGCTGAGACGGAGATCCCTGGTGCAGGCTACCATGGGCAGTACCCCTATGCTTGGGGGGGCTACACCGATATTGACCTGGCCGTGGATGAGACGGGGCTCTGGGTGATCTACAGCACTGAGAAGGCTCGGGGGGCCATCATCCTCTCCAAGCTGGACCCCGAGACACTAGAGATCCGGCAGACCTGGGAGACCAATATCCGCAAGCGGGGGGTGGCCAACTCCTTCATCATCTGTGGTACCCTTTACACCATCAGCAGCTACTCAGCACCCAACGCCACCATCAACTTTGCTTACAACACAACCACCGGCACCAGCCGGGCCCTCAGCATCCCCTTTGAGAACCGCTTCCGGTACCTCAGCATGGTGGACTACAACCCCACCGAGCGGCAGCTCTTTGCCTGGGACAGCTTCAACATGGTCACCTACCCCGTCCGCCTCTCCCAGGTGTGAGCTGGGGCCGTGCTGGCTCAGCCCCTGGGACCCCTCTATGTGCCTCAGCACCCTGCTTTGCCCCCCAGCTTCCCCCAGCACGGCCAGGAGTGCTGCCTCAGCCAGCCATAGGTAATGGTGGGGGCCACACGTTGCTCAGCCACACCATGATGGGGCCACCAACATCCCCAATGGCACCTCTGGCAACAGCCCACTCTGCATGAGTGCAGTGGAGAGAAATTAAGTGCTTCTCTAGAGCCTGGTCAAGCCAGTGAAGTGTCTTTCTGGGTTTTGAATGAACCACTCCTGCATCCTCTGGGAGCAGCCATGCTGCCCTCCCTGAATCTGAGGAGGGAGGGCTCAGGCACAGCGAAGGCTGGGCAGGGCAGTGGTGGAGGTAGGGACAGGCTGTCTGGGAAGATTCCACCTTACCAATAAAAGCTTTTCCTGGTTGCAAGCAGCAACCTCCTCTGTGGGGCTAAGGTTTGTGTTTCCAGGCTCTGGCTGAACACAAGCACCACTGCTGCCCCCCAGACTCCTCTCAGCAGCAGCAGTTTTGGGGAGACCTCCCCAGTTCATTCCAGCCTTGCAGAGGAGAGCAGCATTTGCCCACCACCAGCAGCCCTTCAGAATGGAGCTCCCCTGCTTGAGAGCCCACAATCCCTGCTGCATCCCACACTGCAGGTGCCTGAGGCATTCCAGAGCTCAGCCACCTCCAAAAATTACCTGTTGGGATCAAACACAGCAGGGAATATGGACACTCATTGCACAACCCTTGTTTTATTGGGGAAACAAAATAAGCCAAGAGAGCAGTGGTGAGGAATGCTGGCAGAGCATCCTGCAGCCAAGCAGCCTCTTGGTGTGCCCAGCTTCTTGTTAATTGTCTGTGCCTGGCCACCTATGCAGTGTGGCCACTGTGGCCCCACTCCCCATGCCGAGCCAAGCCACACTCTTCTATTTATTATAGAAAGTTTGTAGGAGTCTGTTTCTTCCCTCTTCCCAGGCACTCGGGACAGACAAGACAGCAGCAGCCCCATCCCTGGGGCAGGCACAGGGTGCCAGCCCAATAGATGCCCACCACCACTGCTGCCCTGCACCTCGTCTTTCCAAATCTGGGTTTTCCTAAGGGTTGGTGGGCCAGTCCCCCCTTGATGCACCAAGAGGCTGAAGGTGCTGGGGGCAACCAGTAAAGCTTTGGCCAGGAAAATGCCACATTTGGGAGGCAGCTGCTGATGCAGCTAACTCCCGGGAACACCTTTACTTAGCCTGTTGTGACATGACCACTACATTGAATCAGAGTTAAAAGTTAAAGCTTCAGCACTAACCCCCAGAGATTTACCACATGGGGAGGATTAGTGAGCTGCAGGTGGCTGCTGCCGGGGGCAGCGTGGGGTGGAAGGGATGAGGACACTGAGGCAGTGCGGAGGGGCTTGGCTGCTCACCAAGGGGAGGGGCCTCGGCTCAGAACCAACCGTGTTCTAGAAGGGCAGGAGACAAAGGGGTGCCAGAGAAGTGAAGGCAGTGGGTACCAGCTGCAGGCAGCCCACTCTCCTCCACTGTGAGGGCTGCGCTGGTGAGTCCTTGCGGGGGGAACTGGGGAACGGCCCTGCCAGACCACTGGGAGGGGCTGGGGAGGGTGTGGGGTGGGAGACATCCTGTGGGGTCTTTGTTGTGTTTTAAACCCTGCTGGCAACTAAGTACCACATGCAGTATAGCTACCATAGAAGAGAAAATATCCAATATTATACAGCATCATAGTTTAATTCATTGGCCATTCTCACCCAAAATCAAATCTCCTTGAGGTACAAACCAAACTTCCCCATCCTTCCACATCACCCACCAAGTGCACCCAGGTCCCGAAGCAAAAGCAGTCCCGTGAGTTTGACTTTGCCTGAGGCAGGAGTAACTCAGACTGTCTTCCCCAGCAGATTCTTTATGCGCACCACAGGAACTTTATCCCTCTCTACAGTGTGTAAAAGCTGTTGGCAGACCCCTAGTGTTGACCAACCAGGTGGCCTTTGCTAAATGCGTATCCTAATGTTTGAAGTCCCCCCACCGGTTTCTCTGGGTGGTCCATTTTAAGTTCAATTTTCCCAGAGGCTGGTGCATGGTAGGGGATATGATATACCCACTCAATGCCATGCTCTTTAGCCCAAGTGTCTATAAGGTTGTTCCAGAAATGAGTCCCATTGTGTGCCTTTTTCTGGTGTTTTCATCTGCCCACACGATAATGTCATCAATGTATTGCAGGTGTTCTGGAGCTTGGCCCTGTTCCAGTGCAGTCTGGATCAGTCCATGGCAGATGGTAGGGCTGTGTTTCCACCTCTGGGGCAGTCGCTTCCA
>WYDI02033432.1:0-20223 GCA_009867235.2 Psittacus erithacus | reverse complement strand
CGGGAACTTCACCTGACTGCCATGATTTTTCAAATATGATGGACAGTGGCTTAGCAACTTCATTTGCCAGCTCCTTCGGGACCTGTGGATGGCTTTCATCAGGTCCTATGGACTTGTGCACGTTCATGTTCTTTAGATGGTCTCGAACCTGTTCGTCTCCTACGTTGGGCCTAGGGTCTTCATTCTCACAGTCCTTGCATCTGCCTTCTGAGACTTGGGTGGTGTGGTCAGAGCATTTGCCAGTGAAGGCTGAGGCAAAGAAATCATTAAGAACCTCAGCCTTCTCCAAATCCAGGGTAGCCAGTTCTCTTGATAGTTTCCGGAGGGGGCCTACGTTGTCCCCAGTCTGTCTTTTATTTGCAGTGTAATTATGGAATCCCTTCCTGTTACCTTTAACATCCCTAGCCAGGTTCAATTCTAACTGGGCCTTAGCTTTCTAAGATGGTCCCTAGCTTCTTGGACAACAATCCCTGTATTCTTCCCAGGCTGCTTGGCCTTGCTTCCACCTTTTATAAGCCTCTTTTTTTCCTTGAAAAAATAAGTCAGTTGTCATAAGGAAAAAAAAGTCAGATATCTTCTGCGTTTTACAAACTGTAATAGCAAAGCTTTGTAGCTTTGTTTGATCTGTAGTCTAAGAAGTCCCAATGAGATTTTCTTTATGTCCACCAAGGGAGTGGGGCAACTATCATTTGGGGATTAAATTATGATGAGTTAGGAGGAAAAATAGGATTTGAAAAGATGAAACTGTTAAATTTTTATACTGTACAGTCTTCTTTCAAATTCAAGTGTGGTACTGAAAGCTTGATGGGGTGCCCGAAAGGTCTGAATATCTTCTGTGTATGCAATTTCAGCTTAAAAATGCATGTTATTGGCAGAACCCTTATGCAAATGGATAAAACTATTTCCTAGCTCGTTACGCATTTTATCTAATTTTTAGTGTGATTTACGTTCAGTTTTGTTAAACTGCTCCTTTTTTTTACCAATTGAAAATATTACCTGTACAGGTTCAATAGAGGAAATGTATTTCGATATCTTCCCAGACATGCTTTTGGAAGCATGACATACCATAACCTTTCTAGAGGACTGACGCAAGAGTGATTTTTCTGTTCAGTAGAAATGAACACTCTTCATCTTGAAGATTCGTGGTTTTAAAAGCTGGATAATTTTCAAAGGTCTTTCAAAATTTGAAATTGACAGGCAGTTCTGGGACAGTGGTGCAGAGAGAGAACTGCTGCTGTATCTGGAGCATGAAGTACAACTTCAGTCACTGTTGTTTGTGTGAGCTTTGTGCTATGTCGTACCTATATGAGCTTAGTAGAAATTCCATGAGGTTCAACCAATACAAAAACTTATGACTTGTATAAGTAGTCTGTAATCCAAAACTATTCCAAGATCCTTCCCTTTTTTTTTTTAAGATAATATTACTGTTAACCATCTAATCAAAGCACTTTATCAAAGGCTGAAATAAAAAAGGAACTCATTAGCTCTGAGTTTCTTGATGTCATTTGTTATTAGCTTTAATGTCCCTTTTTGCCAGTCAGAAATGTGCTTAGTGGTTTCCTTAAATTTCTGCTTCATCTAAAGTGTGTCTTGTGGTGCCAAGAAATTTAACAGGTGAGTAGCACCATTTCTAAGACACCCTGCTAGTAAATCTGAATTTCTTCCATAAGGACAAAAATATACCTGTGAATTCTGGGGGCTTGATAATTGTATTCTTTTAAGGCACCACCTTTCATATATTTTAAAATACCTCTTTTAAAACATCTACTGTACAGTGTAAAATAGGGGACTAAAAAGATTGTAATATTGAACATAGATGAAATATTCATTTTAAATTATTTTCCTACCCAAATACAGCTTCTTTAAAAAAGCCCCAAACATTTGTTTGAAATTTTGAGAAATAAATTCACAATGCTCTTATCTTCTGAATTAAAATGGAAACAAATTTGCTGGTCTGTAGATATTGTTAGCCCCATGCTCCCTCCGCAACTTCCTTTTCCAGTGTTGACCTTGTACATGTTTATATTCATTTACAGCGAATGATCAGGGATTGAGGAACCGAGTCATGTGTCTGTTTGAGATATGTTTGTCTTGTACTTCTGTTCAAGTCAGCAAGTGAGAATGCTTCACATATCTTTGCAGCTCCTGTCACATCTGCACTCTCTTTTGGCAGTGTTAAGCAAAGATATTTCAAGAAATCAAGAAACTTGGAAGACCATCTTCATTTAGAAGAAGGAAATAGGCTGTTATACAACTGCAGACAGAAATCAATCCTTGCTAGCAAGATGTTTTCTTTGTTTCTCATTGCAACCTACAAAAAAACCAAATCATGGAATACCAAATGTGGTGAGCCATATAGTTATGAGGAGTCACAAAAATACAATAAAACCAACACAATGAGTTAAAGCAGGTACTTCCATCTTGTCTGCCTGCTTCCCAACACCAACTTTTCCTCCCAATTTCTGTCTCTGTTTCTAAAGCTTTACTATCTTATGTAGGCATTCAGTTTTGCATTGCTTTGAACACAGGATGGGGCTCTCAGTGTGCATTCTCCACATGGTCAACTCCTGCTGTTTTTAATATGTTGAATGTTTTTTTTCTAAAGCAAAACAATTATTTCCTTTTTCACTTTAATATTCTCAAGGTAGTATGGGAATGCTGAAGTAGGTACAGACATAAATGTATTTTTATATATGTATGGAAAAAAACAATGGAGAAACAGTAGCTAGCTAAACAGCTCCTAAGAAGCCCACAGTAAATCAGTTCTGGATAAGATAACAGAACAGATGGCATAATCTGTGGTAGAATAGTGCAGTGGACAGTAACCAGCAAAAAAATGTAGAATCTGCTTCCACTAAGCAGTAACATCTTGGCATAACTATGCAGATATTGTAGCTTTTTGCTCCTAAACAATTCGTCCCCTGTAATGACACATGTATTAGCTTGTTTGGAGGTAAACCTTCCAGCTTATTTTTCTTCTGTGCTGCTTCAGCTCATTTTCCCCTAGCTAGTGTTACCAAGAATGACTGAAGGAGAAAGCGACTATTCCCTAATCTGCTGGCATCTTCAGAGGCATTTTGCCTCTGCGCTGAGCTACTTGCTCATGTCAATAGGCCAGTAAGAAAAAGTGAAAGAAAGAAATATAGAAAAGAAAAAAAGGGGTAGGGTGGGGAGGAGAGGTGGGGGAAGAGAAGGTGGAGTTCTACCCGTAAGTGCAATGTGTGCCTCAGCCCATCAAGTATTAGGAGAAAATAAGGTCTGAGCATGACCTTAATGTTTTCTAACAAGGAATCAATCCCAGTTTTAAGCCTGATACTTGAATTACACCTTTGAAAACTGCCATGGTATTGTACTGAATAAACAGCTTTGAGAGTATGTTTTGACATCGGTGGTTGTATTTGCAATACAGTAGTTTAAGATGAGCTATTTATATATATGTTTTCAATTTGGTTTTAAATCATTCCCTGATTTTTTAGAAAATATTTGTATTTCATGGTATGGGAGATAGTATTGGTGATACCACTATATATATATATATAGTATATGTGTGTGTGTATATATATATACACGTATGCAGACATACAATACAGCCTTCTTGTTTCACTTCCATTTTCTGTGATTCCCTAAAGTGAGGGTCCAGATTATTATTTCATAAAATGTCTGATTGAACAATATTTATCTCTGTAGCAATACCCTTTTGAAGTAAAGCAGGAGTGAATTAGTTCTGGATAATGTTTCTCTAAACGGCTTTATGAACTAGGTTATAAATACCACAGGACAGAGGCTTTGCCTATTGTTATATGTTTATGAAATGTCACATACTTTAGAGCATTATGCAAATTTTAGATACTCTGAATCAAGCCATTCATGAAAATGGAGAACTGGTAGAGGATGCTGTATTTCTTAACCAGTAATTGGTGCAGAAGACTGGTACCATCACTACCCGTGATACTGTCCTTACGCGCGCAGGTAGGAGATTGTGAGTTATGGTCCAAGAGGTTTCTTGATAATGTCAGGTAAACAGAAGATTATAATTAAAGATGGTACATTTGTATAGTATGATTGGGTGAAAGTATCAAGTATTCCTCTAAGGAAGATTGTGGTTTTTTCAGACTCTTCGAGGGGGGAAAAAAAACCCCAGAACCAAGTTAAGTAAGTACATAAAGGTTACCTGTCAGACTTAATGTTCTAGGATTTTCACAAAGCCTTTGATAAGAGCCTTCATAGTAGGCTGCAAAGAAAATGAATTGTGACAGAGGAAGGAACCATAACTTAGGTATGGTTAAAAAATTATTGTGCTGAAAACAATCACAGAAGTAGTTTGTTTCTGAAACAACAGCAGAACCAGAGGTAATGAACATTACTGATTCTGATGAAAGGGCCTGCATAAGATCAAAAATTGCCTGATATATGTAACTTCTGATTAGGAACTGCTGTTCAGAACTGTCGGAAACTCCAGATTATAAAGATGCACCTACATTTGGGTAGCTAGTTTAACAGTTAAGGCTTTTTGATCAGGAGGCTATAATTTGCTGTGACTAGTGCAGGATGAAGTACTAAAGGACCAAATGTGCTTATGCAAGTGAGTGATAACAGAAAATAATTATAATATATTGTAAGAATATTTCACTTGGTAAGGACGAGGTCTGAAAATATATTCTACCAGAAGAAATTAGTGTATTTAGTTGTTCTACTTTAAAGATCCAGTGAAGTACAGAGTGCAGTTAACCATGACATGACTGACTTTGGATGAATTATGAAAAATCAACTTTTAATTTACAGGAAGGTTAAAGAATTCTAAACCAGTTCAAGTTGGAAGGGGCCTTGAAAGATTATCTAATGTAACCTTCAATGGGAAAGGAAGCCTGTATGGGATTATCTAGCATGCTGTTCAGTCACATCTTGAAATTTCAACTGGTGGGGAGTCTACAATGTCCCTGGAAGGTTTTTCTGGTGTTTGAATACATACTTTGATGAGATATTCTGGAAAATGAATTATTTGCATCTTTTTACCCTTGAAAAAAAAAACCAAACAAAAAAACAACCTAACAAAAACCCCCCAAAAAAACAAAAAAAAAAAAACCAAAAAGGCAGGCAGTGGTAAAATTAAGGAGTGTATTAAAAACCTGTAAGATGAAATAATTATGCACTATAGTCTTCCTGTGAAACTAATTAACTCTGCAGGGCATTTAATCAAAAGCTGAGGCTCGACTTTCATTTTCTCTAAGTACTGCATAACCTAGCAACAAATAAATAGAGATGACTCTCCATTGCAGAGTGGTTTATGTATTTTTAAATCTGTGTAAGTTTGATGGGGAAAAAATGCTGTCAGATCCGGAAGACAGTATTTTACTCTTCCTTTCCTCTGGTGGAAATGACCAAGTTAATGATCAATGGAAGGTCAGATGGCATCTGTTTGCCAGTTTGAGTAGGGACTTCTAAACTGGTAGTCTGAGAAGCATTGGGCTTAGTTGGTCATTTCACTGGGAACAACTGGATGCTGGAATGCTCCTAATATAAAACCTGTCATTTTTACTTTGTCTTTGTAGATCCGGAAATGATCCTGGTCATTTTGTAATCCAGAAATCCCACATTGTTATTGCAAAGCAACATACAGAGATGGTTGTCTCCCCATACATAGATATGTACGTATATATCTAAGTAATACCAGGTCTAATGCCGAAGTGAATTCACATAGTTTGAGTGCACTGTTGTGAATTTTTGTGGGACAGACTGGTGATGTGACAACTAATGACCACATGAACTGGATCATGTTTCCCTGGTGTACTTGCAGAATTACGAGGCTTGGATGGGAGGTTCTGAAACTGACTCACTTTAAAGTGAACCGGAATGCACCTCTGCTTGGGAGCCTGTGTAGGATGTGGAAAAGTGGTGAGGGAATCCAAGAGTGTCTATTCCTCTGTAATCCACTTCCCAGTCTTCCTGCCATGCACAAAGGTTCTATCAATGGTAGTAAATGAAACGGAATCAAGACTTGGGCACAAGGACTGGCATTTTTTGCCCACTCTGTTAAATTGGTGGGATATTTCCTGTTATTTCCATGCAGCTGGAATTCTCTCAGGCAAGACCTGGGCATGATTCAGAGTTTAGTGCAAGCTAGGCGCTATTTGGGATGGGCATTTACCTTGGTTAGGATAGTTTAGGTGAAGACACGCAAGTGGTGTGTAACAGCTGGTCTCTGGGCCAGAAAAAGGTTTTTACTCCTATTGTATTTATTTAGTAGGTGTAAATTGAGATGTTGATTATGTCAAATCCCTTCAATTTGTCTTTTCTCCTTCCTGTCAGGTTTGTACATCTCTGCATTATGAGACTACATGCCTCACTGTGTGCTTTCCCTCTCCATACTCCACAGAACAACCTTCATGTTACAGTTTCTGCTTTTGCTCTAGAGTGCATTTTAGGTGATTCTTCCGCCCTATTTCCCTAAGCTGCCATGTTTGTTGCTCCCTTCTTAAAACCTCAGTTATTCTAATCTATTTAATAAATGATTCAGAACTGCTGCAGTTTGAAAGAGTGATCTAGAAAGCAAAGCACATATGAGCTTTTTGGTTTGTTTTTTGTCCGCCTCCTCCATTTCCTCATTTTCTCCTCGCTTTCTTTACATGTGCACACTCCAACATGGTTTTACTTTTGCTGTATTTTAGGTTCTAATTTCTTTAGGCAGGAAGCGTCTGTGCCTTGCTCTGGACCATTTCATGAGTAATGGGAAATGGTTATAGTAACATCTTGCTTTTCAGAAGCTTCTGCTAATCTTTCTAAAGACATAATGCTACTGACAGCTGGAGTTGTCCATCCATATTGTTTGTAAGTACAGTTTGCTAAGGTCAGTTTTGTGTTGGAAGCAAGTAACAAAGAAACAGGATGTTAGAGAAGAGCTTCAGATGGTAGGATTTCAGTTGGAAGGGACCTACAGCGATCATCTAGTCCAACTGCCTGGGAGGTACTACATGCAAAAAAAGTCTTGCTGCTTCCAATTTAATCTTCCTCGAAAAATATTGAAGTTTTGTTGCAGAAAAATAAAAAAGGTTGAAAATACTGGGGAAGAAAATAAATTATATCTTCAGAATCAGTTAAGTTATAAAGTAGGATGCTTGCTTCCACTGACTACCTGCAAACCATAAACATATTCTAAAAGGCACTGTCAAACTTCCCTGCAGACCGCGACTGAAGAGAAAGCCGCCTGGTGAGAAAGCAGTTGGTGTTAGTGCAGTAGCTGTAGAATGCACATGCAAAAGAAGAGTGAAGAAGCATCATCCTATTACCCTGTTTGTGTTTCCAGAATTGTAAATACACTGTGATTGTGGAATCTCAGTGTTTGCACTTCAAAAGAATGGTCCAGAAGCTCTGCAGTTTGTTTGCTTAAAGCTGCTGATGTTGTATTGGAGATTTGAAATCAATCAATTTAATTGATGGCAATATGTGTACGATACAATGCTGTCCACAGCATTTCCTTTTTAGTAGTGCTTGTCCATGTGCCAGAAAGGCTGGGATAAAGGATATAAAGCAGTCAAGGGCCTCTGAAATATAAACAATCCAGGAGAATAACATGGCAACACAAGGGAGCAGAAAATCCATTAAACTTAGCTATTGAAATATATGCTTTTTTTCTTAATCTTTTTAGGTCTCTTGAAATATATATGCTTGAATATGTATTTACATAAGTAATGTTCAACATTGCATCTGCCCCTGTTAGTTGATTCTTAAAAATGACTCCTAAAGTCAGTTCAGGGCTCAGCACGAGTAACTGCTCAGTTCTGAACCTAATTTCTGTCAGTTCTTGATTTGGTCAGGTTATTCATGTGAAGTCAAACAGAACACCCAGTGTTTTATATCTTGTACCATTTAAAAATGTCATCCCAAAAGCACAGATATATGAAAATATTGTTAACCGTTTTTTGTTTACGTGGAAGTTTGGTATATATGTTTTCAAAATAGTCTTAAACACTCAGAATTGGAAAAATGCAGACTAACTCTGTGTGTTTGTGTTTCTACAGATGTAACTACACTGTACTGTACACTGCTACCTGGTAATATTATTTATGCCAAGATTTGTATCACATTTGAAAGACCAAGCATGGCATCAGTACTTACATCTGTCTGAACTGACTAGAATACTGACAGCTCTGTATCCAAACTGCTCCCAGCATGTTTAGGGACAGCGATGCACTTTTCAGATGTCTGTGCTGCCTGTGGTAATGGATCCAGAGAAGTGCTGAGATTGCTGAACAGCTGCCGAGGTGTTTTTGTCCTGGCAGTGCATAGATGCGGTGTCCATACATCCCTGTCTGCATAGTTATCAGTTCCTACATTCACTCTGGAGCCAGTGTCATGCTCAAGGGAGACTTTCTGATTTGAAGTGAATTGCTAGGGCACCCTGAGTAGACTGGGAACTGAAGCTTTGAATAAAATCTTCTTTATTACAGTACCTGAAAGGTAGAACAGGAAGCCCTAAGAACTGTCGAGTAATTTAAACAGGCCCGCTGTAAAAGCTCTCAGTAACATATTTTGCTCTGAGAAGAAAAAAAGTTAAATGGAAATAGATTTTGCCAAGGACAGCTAATTCTTCAGTTAACATACGTTTTCTTTCAAATGAAAAAATAGATATTTAAAAAGTTTTATTTTGAACCGTAAATATATTCATGTTTGTTTTCTGTAATCACTGTGAACTTGCCAGCTTCTTGGGGTAGAGATGGGAAAGAAATAATTTCACTTGCAATGTGTTACTGAAATTAAGAACAAGCATATTTTAGAAGTCTTCCATAGATTGGCCAATTTGTCTTTTAGTATATTAAAACAGATTGATGCTGATAGTTTTTGTTCAGCTCAAGGTAATGAACTAGAAAAAACATAGTACATTGTATCATGATTGATGATTGAAAAATACATGAAGAGGTATTTCCCACCTGTCAAAATGTCTGTCTGACAGTTGGATAGCTTGGTTGTTTCCCAGCCTGCTTGAAGTCTGACTGTGCCCTGTATCTGTTACTTGTGTCCTGAGTGGTTGGCCTTTCTTTCAAGAACAGTAAAAGCAGTGCAGACGGATAAACTCAAGTTCTGTGTTACCACAGTCCTATTAAAATTTCATGAATGTTGAGTATATAGGCGACTAAGGAATGGCTGTGCAGGTATTCTACAGCATTAAGTTAGCCTTGAGGACAGCTGATGCTAAAAATAAGTTCTTCCTTAGAAGAAAATGGTGTGGTGGTTGTGTTGTGCAGAGGTAAAGGAAGTTGGCTTTTTTTTTTTCTGTGAGTTGAACAGGGAAATATTTGGGGTTTGCCTCTTCAGCTACAAAGACTGTGAAGACTGTATTAAAACTGCTTTCTCTTAGCGTATGAAGCACAATTCGAAGTGCTGGAAGGATATAGGCTTAACTGGGAAGAGTCTACCTTATACTCAATACAGCTTCAGTTTCTAGCCCTAAAAACAGAGAGAAGAAATTTCTGAATCTAATGGTTCCCATCTAAGGACTGGAGCTGAGGTGCCATCTGAAGTTATCATACTGTATACAAAAGGATGTAGTTCTGTAATGTATTTTGAGAATGAAAAATGAACTGAACTTGCCATGCTCTCAGGGACATACTGTTGCTTTACGGAGTGTGCCTAGGACTGCAGTATACCATAAGATTAATTGAAAATACGAGGAAACTGAATGGGAATTTGTCCATGGGTATTAATATTCCAAGGTAAATGTTACTAATCAAAATCTTCAGCTTGATTATGAGGACTTTCTAAATGAGATAATTTTGAAACCCGAGCAGAAATCAGACTGAAAATAGTAATGTTGTCATGGTTTAAGCCCAGCTGGCAACCCAGAACCACTCAGCCGCTTGCCCACTCCCTCCCCCCTGCCTCCTCCTGCTCCGGAAGGGGTGGGGAGGAGAATCGAAAGACTGTAACTCCCATGGGTTGAGATAAGAACAGTCCAGTAACTAAGGTATAACATAAACCCCTGCTGCTATCACCAATAATAATAATGATAAGGCAAATAACAAGGGGAGAGAATACAACTGCTCACCACCCGCTGACCAGTAGCCAGCCTGACCTGAGCAGTGATCTAGCCCTTCCAGGTAACTGCCCCCAGTTTGCATCCTGGACATGACGTGCTGTGGTATGGAACACCTCTTTGGTCAGTTTGGGTCAGGTGTCCTGCCTCTGCTTCCTCCTGGCATCCCCTCCTCCCTGGCAGAGCATGAGACTCAGAAAGTCCTTGGTCAGACTAAACATTCTAAGCAGTAGCTACAAACATCGGTGTTATCAGCGCTGTTCCCAGGCTGAAAGTCAAAAACACAGCACTGCACCAGCTACTAAGAAGGAGAAAAATGACTGCTACTGCTGAACCCAGGACAGTTGTAAAGACGTATTTCTTTTGAAGTATTGCATTTCTTTTGTGATATATGAAGTAAAATATAGTATTTTTGTAATCAGTAAAATATTATATAAGTTGTTAAAACTTTTTTAATAACTGGCAACTCAGAGGTAGCTAACAGACCATTGTTTTCATCAGAGAACCATGCCATTATATTCATGTGCCCCCTTCACCCTCCCTCCCTCTTATATTTAAAATGGCTACTTCCTGCTGAGTTAGGTGTCCAGACGCTGCCTGCCTCTAGTTGGGGTAGCCAATCCTCTGTCACTGTTCTCTCACAATTGCACTTTTAAATCAGTATTTCATTACCTTTTGTGTGACACAAGATGTGTTTAACCTGCTTGGTTTTTCTTTTTCTTTCTGGGTAGTAAGGCCTGCTAATAATTTAGGCTCAGAAAGCCTGCCAACATAATACTTTCAGATGCTGGGACAGTCTGCAAAGTAGGGATGACATACTGACATTCTGCCTTGCAGAATGTGTTGTTTGGGATGGTACTCTTCTTGCTGTATGTAACATTTGGGTGCAGTTTAGTTCTTTTGTAAGACACCTGCATTTATGTAGCTACATGCAAGATGAGCTCCATGCTCTCATTACAGTTGATGCAGATCTAGTTAATGTCATCTGTGAAATGGGGAGAGTTTGAGCTGGTTTCTGCTTCAGTAAGCTTTCTTGTCTTAATTATTTCTATTTGTAAGATACCTCAGGTGGGATTGTTC
Organism: Psittacus erithacus; assembly: GCA_009867235.2. Lineage (NCBI taxonomy): Eukaryota > Metazoa > Chordata > Aves > Psittaciformes > Psittacidae > Psittacus > Psittacus erithacus. The sequence goes on along the minus strand of WYDI02033432.1, from coordinate 9,116 downwards.
ATTTATCTGGACATGTTCCTATGCTATTTGAGATGTCCTGTGCCATTGAAGACATCAGCATGTCCGATAGGTACAGGTGTGACATAAGTCCTGTGAGAGACCTGTATCCTTCCAGAATAGCAGCTGGAGGTTAGACAGGGTATCTGGCATATTGGGTTGTAGTAGTAGTAAATTGCGAAATATAGGTAACTGGATCCAATCTTTACACTTTCATTTTAAGCTTTATTTCATGTAAAATCTACTTTAAAACCTGTATTGTGAAATCTATTAAAATTTTTGAAATAGTTTCAAATTTCAACATTTAAAGGTTTAATAATATACAAAAATTTGTTTCAGAAATTATCCTTTATACTTGTTAGTAATATGTGTGAACATAAGGAAGTTTGAGTTGTTCCTTAAAAATTACAATGTGACTTGAGTTCCTATTTGATATTGACACACCTGACAACCAGGAAGTATTAAGTGAGAAACCAACAGGAAAGGAAACAGTGGAAAAAAGAAAATTCCCATAATAAACAGCTTCAAATGAATTAAGATAGCACTGTCTGCAGTATCATTTCTGAAACAAGTTAATGTGGCTCTATCTGGGCTAGCATGTTTTATTATTCCTGGAGCTGGCAGCCCAGGAACTGAGGGAATCTCTGGTAAACAGAAGACTTGGTGTATGAAAACTTTCAAAGTAACTGGCTTGTATAAACAGAGTGCATTGGCAGGACAGACTGGCTCTCTTTACAGCAACAGTCAACTCTCTTAGCCTGTTTGTAAGAAGTTTAGGAACAGAATCATGCATTGAGCTGTTTTGTTGCCCTGTCTTTTCAGTCTTTGCTTCCTGGATGCTCAGTATTTGAGAACAGTATTTTCTCCTTTTTATAGATACCTTCTGGTGAAGGTTGTATTTGTGTCACAAGTAAAACTGTTAACAAGTAATTTTATTAATTAGTCAAATAACTAAAATTAGCTTTAGAAAAAGCAGATTTATGGCACTATGGAGTAATTAAGTGCAAGTTAATCACAAGCCTTTTAACATTCAAGTATAAGAACAAAATGATCTATCTTTGGCTGCTGTTGTGGTCTAATAGATAAACTTGAATTTCTTTCCTGGAATACTTGGTTTTTAAAATGGTGTGTAGAACTAAGTGTGTTCATGCATGTATTCAAACTGTGCCTAATAATATCTGTCTGTTCTATTAAGATTCATTATTGGAATCTCTGAAAGTTTTGAAATTGGCCATCAAAGAGCGATGGGACCATCTGTAGTGCTAGACTGAAGCTTTATAATTACGATCTACTTTGAAGTCTTGTGGAAAAAAAATGAGGTTCAGTGCTGGCTGAAGCAAATGCAGCAACTGAGCATTGTAGCCATATGGTCTCTGCAGCTTTGTTAAACCCACTAATAAAATGTCATTGCTCAGTTTTGACCAGTAAGATATACATAACTGTTCCTTAGTAATGACACTCAGACATTCAGCACAGAGGAGACTTTTAGTATTGTATAAGCGGGTTTAAAAATGGTTGATTTGTGCCACATTGGCATGATTTTCTGACTTTAAATTTCAAAAGTACATGGAGAACTTCAGTGGACCTCAGGTGTGGCAAGAACTTTACACTTTATTAGCAGCATTTAGAGAAATACTTGAAATACTTAACTATACATTGCGTTTTTGCATTCAGTTTTACAGCAGTCTTTAAAGAGATCAAAACTGTCATGCTTATTACTAGTTATGTTATAAATATGGCTATAAATAGGTGAAAGCCGCCCTTCCTTTTTGGAACATTCCTACTAGTTTAAATCATAACAGAAGTCTTATTTAACATTCTCTTATGCTAGTTCCTGCCTTATGTTTTGAAAGTGTGTGTTCATCTGAAATAACTTGTGAAATGTGTTCACTTCCTTTCTTCCTTCCTCCCCTTCTCCCTTTCTCTCTCGTCCCCCCTGTATAATTGTGACTGGGGTGGGGGTGAGAGGGAAATCTAGCCATAGTTGTGATGGCTTTCAAGCGGGGGGGAAAAAGGGCACTGTGCCAAATAAATCTTGTGAAACTTAGCACTAAACATAATGTGACGTAATGTGTAGTTTGTCTTATACTTTAGTCTTGCTTTTATATTGGTCAGCCTGGGTGAAATGTCAGCTCATTGAACAGTTGAATTTAAAGGTAGCAGCATGATGTATGTGATAGTGTGTAACTGAGAAATACTTGTAAGTGCTTACTGGAGAAGAAGGAGGGAGGATTAGTGGTGGGAAATTATGATGCCAAGATTGGAACTACAGAGGAGGGAAGAGGTTGAAGAGGAGTTTTTGGTCACATGAAGATTGGAGAGGAGGCTGGAAGTAAGCAGTGTGCCAAATAGAGAGCAGGAGGAAACCGTGTGCTGGAAAGCCATCGGAACAGTGAGTCTTCCACAAGGTGTTTTAATGTCCTTTTAAGTGATACCTCTTTTTTGTTTCTCCCGATTTGCATGTTCTGGTATCCAAACACAAGTACTGACTGCAAACAGTTTGGTCAGTTTTCTTCATGATGTTCAGTGTGTTAACACCAAATTTCTGAAGCTCTTTAATGTAAAATAAAAATATATGTGTACAAAGTAGGTCAGGTCTTAATCTCATCTGAATTAGTAAGAAGACAGGAGGACATAAACATTTGACGATGCCTTCTCATAGCATCCATGAGGTTTGCACAGGCTGAAACAAAAACCGTATCAAAAGGGGTTGTGGAGAAGCACAGAACGATTACAGTCAATTTAGTATTCTGATAATTATGGGCAGGTATTTTCTTTGTCAATGATGTAATACAAAGAGGTATTAAGCTTTTTAATAATATTTAAAGTAGCTGTGGATAACCCTTACTGAAATTCATAGCTGGATCAAATTATATTTTTAATTAAAAATGGGAATGGGGATTAAATTCAGATTTTAAATTCTGCAGGCAAAACAGTTAAGGAATCTAAATTAGATCTCATTGCTGTTTGGACAACAAAGAGGTCTACTCTCTTCATAAGGTGTTGCTTATATTTTGAGTTCTTTTTGACCCTAGCTTTCATATACTCTGAAATACACAGAAATACTAGAAAGGCAGAAAAAATACCTGAAAAATCACCGTGCTTCATCTGCCATTCTGTTGTTATGGGGCTAAGAGCCAAGAGAGTTGCAAAGCTGATGTTTTAATTGAGATTGAATTGTGGATATCTTTTTTTGTCTGTGTGTTTGATGTCAAAAAATAGACCAGAAAACCTTTGGGCAGGCTTATATCTCAAGATACAGGGAATTCTTTTCAGCCTTTGACTTTACTCATTGCTGCTTATTTTGGTAAACCATTCCTAATGGCATCAAAAGGCCACAGTAATGAATGTAGGAGAGTCTTTACAGAAATGTATGTCTTTACTAAAATTTGTTGGTGTGACAGATAATACAAAGGGATTATATTCCAGTAAATAAAATGCTATTGTAATTGGTGAATATTTAATAATGGTCAGGATAGAAGTCAGAATTGCTTTACAAACATATATTAATTAACTTCTTAGAGATTAAGAAGTTTATGCTTATTTAATTCATAAGGGAAAGCATTCATGAGTTCCTCAAATATTGAACCAGTCACTGAATGCCGGTAAAGGTTCTCAGCATCTACTTCTGTTAACTCACCTTTCTAAAAGGAAGGTAGTGCGTACTTCTAAGACCTATTGCTTGTTGTTGCAAGTGTATCAATATGGGTAATTCAGTGTTTCCATATACCTCTAAATATACCATATTTTTTCTTTAGAGTTACTAATGCCCCTGATACACTGAAATAGTGCTCAGATTTAACTTCAGTATGTTGCACAAGACTGCTTTATATTATTTAAATCTCTTAAATCCTATTAGTGCCAAGAGGAAATGCCTGGGAGCCAATTTGGGTTTTGATGCAAACAAAATCCAGGCATTCTACCCAGAACAAATTACCCTGTGAATGTTTATCACTGTAAAGATCGATTACAAGAAAAATGTAATTTTTCAGAGTTTATGGGGAAGAATGGAAAGGAACTGAGCTAGCGATTAGATGAGAGCAGTTGCTTATCTGTCTTTGTAAGAGTTACTGCTTTGGGAGAAATATTAGTGGCTTGGTCATAGAACCTTAAGAATTAATAGTGGAATTAAAGAAATTGTAATAACTCTTGTGGGTTTGTGTGTGTGGTGTGTTTTTTTGTGTGTGTTTGGTTTTGTTTTTTTTTTTTTTTTTTTTTTTTTTTTTTGTGGGTTTTGGGTTTTTTTTTTTTTTTTTTTTTTTTTTTTTTTTGTGGGTAGTTTGTGTTTTGTTGGTTGCTTTTACTGTTTGTGGTTTTTTTTGTTTACTTTTTTTTTTTTTTTCCCTCCTGGAAAAAAAGATTGCTCCCTAAATATGACACTGGAATCATGTTGATGTTATTCACTTTGCTGTTCTCTTGTGACCTACATAGAGAAACAGTATTGTTAGTGCCAGCATATGTATCTCTATACTAAGATATCAGACCTTAAATCAGTTAACGAACCTAGTAGTATAACATAAATGGCACCACATAATGTACACAAACATTGAGTTTGTCCTTCTGACATCCTCATCTTAATTTGTCTGAACTACACATTAAAATTAGTTGCATTCTCAGATCAGTAATGCTGTTAACACATTAACATAACTTTGTCCCAGAAGGAAGTGGGACAACTGGCTACCCTAGATTTGGAGAAGGCTGAGGTTCTTAATGACTTCTTTGCCTCTGCCTTCACTGGCAAATGCTCTGACCACACCACCCAAGTCTTGGAAGGCAGACGCAGGGACTGTAAGAATGAAGACTATAGGCCCAATGTAGGAAAGGATCTGGTTCAGGACCATCTTAAGAACATGAACATACACAAGTCCATAGGACCTGATGAAATCCATCCGCAGGTCCCGAAGGAGCTGGCAAATGAAGTTGCTAAGCCACTGTCCATTATATTTGAAAAATCATGGCAGTCAGGTGAAGTTCCCGATGACTGGAAAAAGGGAAATAGAACCTCATTTTCAAGAAGGGGAAAATGGATGACCGAGGGAACTACAGACCAGTCAGTCTCACCTCTGTGCCTGGCAAAAGAGTTACATGCAAGCTCTGTGCATGCAAAGGGTTGTGGTCAGTGGCTCAGTGTCCAACTGGAGATGGGCAACTAGTGGTGTCCCTCAGACATCGGTGTTGGGACAGATCCTGTTCAACATCTTTGTCGGCGACAGGGACAGCAGTATTGAGTGCACCCTCTTGAAGTTTGCCGATGACACCAGGCTGCGTGGTTTGATTGATACGCTGGAGGGAAGGAATGCCATACAGAGGGACCTTGACACTCTTGTGAGGTGGCCAGTGCCAATCTTATGAAGTTTAACCATGCCAAGTGCAAGGTCCTTGCAAGAGAAAGTTGGGGGTGTTCAGCCTGGAGAAGAGAAGGCTGCATGGAGACCTCATATCAACCTTCCAGTATCTGAAGGGGGTCTATAGGGATGCTGGGGAGGGACTATTCATTAGGGACTGTAGTGAAAGGACAAGGCATAACGGGTTCAAACTTAAACAGGGGAAGTGCAGATTAGATATAAGGAGGAAGTTCTTTACTGTGAGGGTGATGAGGCACTGGAATAGGTTGTCCAAAGAAGTGGTAAATGCTCCATCCCTGGCAGTGTTCAGGGCCAGGTTGGACACAGCCTTGGGTGACACGGTTTAGTGTGGGGCATCCCTGCCCATGGCACAGGGGTTGGACTAGATGATCTTAGGGTCCTTTCCAACCCTGACTATTCTGTGATTCTGTGATTGTGAGACTTCTATTTCCATGGGACTGTGGCATCTAAATGCAGGCTTGTGCATTCTTGTCTTCAGTGAGAAGGAGAAACAGAGTAGAACAAGAAGGGGAACTTGAAATTTCAGGCCTTTTTCTTCATTTCAGACAGGAGGAGGGGAAGGAGACACATCAGAGTACAACAGGATGGATATCAGACTACAAGATTAGATTAGATATTAGATGGATATTAGATTATTACAACAGATGGATATTAGAAAAAAAATTCTTCACTGAAAGGGTTGTCAAACATTGGAACAGGCTACTCAGGGCACTGGTTGGGTCACCACTCCTGGAGGTATTTAAAAGTTGTGTGGGTGTGACACTTAGGCACATGTCTTAGTGGTGGACTTGGTAGTGTTAGGTTAACAGTTTGACCTGGTGATCTTAAAGGTCTTTTCTAACCCAAATGATTCCATGATTAGGGCAACTTACTTTTTTTCCCATGTCCTTAATTGCAGGTACCTTACCCCTTTAGGCTTTATGTTTTAAAATATATTGATGTCAGTAGTTCTAACTGTATTATTTGTGATGCCATCATCAACCTGTCTGCATTGTGCATTTCGGGAAATAAATGTGTATCAATTACCATTCATTCAGAAGGCTTACAGCATTCCCTTCTTAACCTCAGTGATACTCATTCACACACTCTTTAATACTCCTGTTGGTGGTGTTTAGAAGGATGGGGAATCCAGTGGTGCTTTAGTACAGCAGTTGATGCATGCAGTAGTTGTAGTAGCCTGTGGATTTCAGGATCTCAGAAGAGATGCTTCTGAGAAGGAAAGGTGTATAGTCATTCCATCATGGAGTTTTGTGTGCTTCTGATGTTGTCTGATGCTCTTGGCTCATCAGCCTGGATTTACTAGAGAAGGTGGCCTTGCATGTAGTAGAGAAATACCTGGTTTTGGGCTTCCATCACATGGTAAAGGTGAGGGAAGTGCTAAGGGCTTCTTATGGGCAGACATCTGCTTTGATAGACTTGCCAGGATGGTCAAGGCAGCTTTAAACTAGATGTGCTGGGGAAGGGGGGCACCAGTCCATATTCCTGCATGTGTTGGGTGAGTTGTTTGGCATTTACTGCCAAATTTACCTTACGTAAGACTGGGCGCTTATGCTGAAGGCTTTTTCTGTCAACAGAATCACAAGGATGTTCTTTTTTAATGAGGCAGCAGGATACTTGTGTACGAGTTAAGCATGGGTAGTATACCATTGAGCTATCATATAACATTCGTTGCAAGCTTGAAGTAAAGTTAATATATGGAAAACTAAGAGTAGATTTGGGAATAACTTGTTTGGACAACTTTTGTTGTCAACTGTGAGTTGCAACAATTTTGAAATAGAATCCTTTTTTTTTTTTTTCTTTTTTTTAACTTCCTTTTTCACTTTATTGAATCTGTTGCTGTTTTTATAGAAATTTCATTCTGTGCCCTAGCTCCAGCTGACTTGCACATTCTCAGAGGAGAAGTGTTCAAAAAACAGTGCCTACCAGGTCTATACTGGATTTTGGATAATTTTAGATTGATTACTGCCAGAGGCCCTGCTTAAATTAAAGTTACATTTATTAAAACTTCAAAATTACCTGTGTATAGTCTATAATACAATATTTCTAGTACATATAGTATATACAATAGTTCTAGTAATAGCATAGTCCTAGTAATACAATTGATTTTTCCTGTTGCAAGAAGAGATGCAAGGTTCGTGTTTTATTTTGACATTTGATGACATGGGCTTGAGGTACCTGGATGCCTAATATACAGGGAATCTAATTTAATAATTTACAACATAGGGTGAGTAGCTCCCTATGTGGCATGATTACATAGCTCCATCTCAGAAAGCTACCTCGTCCTTTTCCTTATTCTCTTTTTGGTCTCTTTGCTGTTTCTCATTCATTATAGTGGTGGGTTTTTTTTGTGAAAAGCTTTTGAGGAAGAAAGAAATACTAGTTTTCAGGAGATTTAGAAAGATTTCACTGTTTTCACTCTTCCCTGAAATGCATTTCATACCATACCACAGTCTTTGAGTAATCACCGTAAGCAGTCCACATGCAGTTGTTCTGAGAACTGTGAAGGAACAGTAGCGCTACTTTCAGAGTGAAATTGTATAATGCCCTCCAGTGACTTCAGCAGAAGACATTAAGACACACCTTCTGCTGTCCCAAAGTAGCCTCTTTTCAGAAACAGTAGATGTATGTTTGTATCCCTTCATACTGAAGAGGAAGTTAATCAATGGGTGACGCTGTCTGAATACCTCCTAAGTTCACCTCTTTTCCTAGCACTGCCCCATTGTAGCACGGGATGCTTCCCTGCTATCTCTGAAAGTTTTCTGCCAATGCTACTGCACTCATCAATAAATACTCAGGAAAATTACATTAAAGATGGCTACCACTGCTATCATACCCAAAATTACATCCTGTGGGGGGTGCATGTATTTAACAGTTGTTGGATGCTCAGTAGGGAGGAGTGGGCACTGAAATTCAGTGGATCAGATTCTGTCTTGCTCTAGGCAGAATATGAACAGAAAAAGAGGGTTGCCTCACTGGTGTGGACTGCCCATCTTTGCAAGTATTCCATTGCATGGGCTGCTTTCCACTGATTAGAGAGGAGCCTTAGATGCCTATCCTAGGATGCTGACTTCCAGACCTACTTACCCAAAGTTTAGACAAAGCAAACCAGCCTACATTTAAACAAGTGGATCCTATTCCATGATTCCATGAAAGTTCTGTAATTATTGAGGTGCTGAACAGTAATTGCTTTTACTGCACATAGTTTCTTTTGCCTATCTAGCCTTCAGCAACTATAAGGAGTTAATCCACATGCATATATTAGTCTCAGTTTTGAAATGTGTAGATCTGTGACTTATTAGAGCTTAACAAGTGCTTTAATGTCTTCAGAGCTAAAGTCTACTACTTTCTCCAGGGTGGACAGCTTAAGAAATGTTGACTTCTGGGCATTACTTTGTAGTAGTTTTGCATTCATAATAGTGCAGGAATTAGTTAAAGCCTGCAGAGCCAAGGGGCAGAACACTGTTCTATGTTCAGTAATAGCATTATTGGAGCCTAAACCACTTTACTAGGCCACTTCACTAACACTGCCAGAGTGCTGCATAGTTACTGTCACACTTCATAGGATGAAGTACAAAATAATAATGACCACAGAAAATATAGAAAAATAAATACTGCCTTTACATTCTTCTGAGGAAAGAAAAAAACTTCTAAATCTCTCCTAACTGTATTGCTGTTAGTTAGAATCATAGAATAGTTAGGGTTGGAAAGGACCTTAAGATCATCTAGTTCCAACCCCCCTGCCATGGGCAGGGA
>WYDI02033427.1:4734-27581 GCA_009867235.2 Psittacus erithacus | reverse complement strand
TCAGGAGCCTTCTCTTGTCCAGGCTGCTCCAGCCCAGCTCTCTCAGCCTGGCTCCAGAGCAGAGCTGCTCCAGCCCTGGCAGCATCCCCGTGGCCTCCTCTGAGATCCTGGAGCCATCTCACACTGCAGATCCCATTGGCCACTTTTAGTGCATCCCAAATTCTGCTTTTCTTATGCTTCATGGAATGGGTTGATGAATTTGTTCAAAATTCTAGAGAGAAATGTGGGAGCCCTACTTGGCTCAGCACCCCCCACGGTTCCTCCCTGCCATCCATCTCGCTGTCCTCTTCACTAAGGATCTCATCCTCCCCTGTAGCTGCTTGCCCACACTAGCAGTGCTGCAAAGGCATACACAGCCTCACTGCATGCTCTGCCCCAGGAGTGATGGATGAGTGCATCAGCAGGATCCATGCCCTGGTGAGTGGGAAGAGGCTGGAGCTGGAACCACCAGAGGGAGCAGAAACTCCTTCAGTCTGCGAGCAAGAGGGAGAGCAGCTCCCGCCCGGCCAGGGACTCTCTGGTTTCACGTTGGGACTTTTCCTGGCCCTCAGGCCAAACACGAGCGGATGCTCTTGCTCCATCAGGGCTTCCCACCTCCCTCCTGCACGCAGTTCTGCTGCAAACTGCCTTCATAGAGCAGGCAGCCCTGCAGGGAGCAGAACTCCAAGTGAAAAAAGCAACAAGTAAACCCCAAACCAAACAGGTTTTGAGGCCCTAAAGTCACAGCAGCACAACAGGGCACAGGTCCAAGCTGACTGAAAGGAAGATCAGTCGGCACTCTCTCTGTGAAGCTCCTCTCCATCCTCAGCCAGCCTCACTCTCCTGCCTTTACTGCAGTTCATCAGTCCTCATTTTAGGGACATTAAAATCCCCTCCAGGGCTGGGCCAAGAAAACCAAATGCACACAGGTAAATCGGGTCCTCACATCATGGCTCGGCGTGATCTGCTTTTCTGTGCCATCCAGACGTGTTTTCCAGGCAAATACCAATAGACAAACCCTATTGTGTCACCTGTAAGCGGTGACACAGCAGTGCCATGGGACAGGCAGGGTGAGGACTGAGACAGATGCAGCTGGACACCCTGAGTCATGGTGTCCCTTGGGGAGCTTGTGCAGACACAGAGAGCTGAGCAGTGATTGACCATCCTCTGGCATTGTTTCAGTGGGGCTGAGGGGCCTGAGTGAGGGGCCTGTGATGCTTTAGCCCTGGGTGCAGCAGTGATGGTGCTTTAGGACCCAGAGCTGGGGACAAGGCAAGGAAGGGGTGCAGGGGTCAGGGTGCAGCACTGCAGTGCTCCCTTTGATGGGGCTAAAGGAGCAGGAGAAGGGGAAGCAGGAGACAAAGATGCTCAGGGAGGAAACCCCCAACCAGAGGAAGATACAGATACAGAGAGGGGAATGGATCCAGCCCTCATCTGGAGGTGCAGGACAAGCATCACTGAGCAGAGCTGGGGGTGGACGTGGCTGGATTGGGCCAGCGCTGCTCTAAGCGTGAGTGGGTGGCATAGAGCAGCAGGCAGGGACTGGGAGAGCAGCGCTGACCTGAGGCACATGCGAGCATTCACAGCGGGGGACAGAGGACCTGCCGGCATCCAGGACAACCACGACCATGCGGGATGCTCTCCGGAGCAGGTCGGGGGGGTGGGAAGGACGATGAGTTAGGTGCTGCTCCACAGGTCCTTAGGGGTCATTTCCCACCTTGGGGTGGCACAAGGGGTGGGTGCTGGCCCTCAGGGCAGGACACAGAGGGGGTGCACACGGTGGGGAAGGGGTGGGCAGCCTGGGTGAGCGTGCAGGGGGAGGAAGGCGGTCCTGGGGGGAGGCTGAAAGGGGGTGGAGTTTTTCCTTTGAACACGGGGAAGACTTTAGCTTGGAACTTGCGTCTGTGGAGCTTCCAGCAGGCAGGAATCAGCTCTTCCTCCTACGGGAAAGCCCCCGGCGCAAAGGGGGTGCTCTGTGCTTGGGGGCAGTGTGAGGGAAGGAGGCATGGAGCAGCCCTCGGCTGCCTTCCCCTCCCCTATGCCCCCTTTGCCTTTTCTCTCTCTGTCTTTCTGCTTGTCTGGGGGCTTGTGCTAACGCTGCCTGTGCCAGGAGGGACCCGGGAGCAAGCTGACCCTCACCTGCAGGATCTGGCTTCCCACCTGTTCACAGCCTCGAGGAAGCATCCTATCCACCCGAGGCGTTGTGAGGAGAAAGGCAGGAGGTGGCTCAGAGCCCTGGCATGTGAGAGCGGGCAGGGGGACAGCAGGCTTTTCCTCTTGCCTTCCCTGGAGATTTGGGATCACGCGGAGACCATGAATGGATCCTTTTTCAACCAGACTCTCCTAGAGCAGGGAGCTTACCCCAACAGGACCCAGGGCTTGGAGATGCTCATGGCCTGCTGCAATGGGACCAGCTCGGTGCTGGCGACCGGCGGCGGCTCTTCGGTGCTGGCACCTGATGAGAGGAGTCTTTACATCACGCGGGTGGTGCAGATCGCAGTCCTCTGCGTCCTCTCCTTGACTGTCATGTTTGGCATCTTCTTTTTGGGCTGCAACTTGCTCATCAAGTCCGAGAGCATGATTAACTTCCTGGTGAAGGACCGGAGACCTTCCAAAGATGTGGGAGCTGCAATCATGGGACTTTACTAAAGCCACTGGGCTGTTGTAGGCAAGTGAACTCTATGGACCTGGCGCCGAGACGCACATTCCCATGTGTTTGGGGGGAGTGGAAAAGGGGGAGACAGGGGTCTTTTAATATGTCTGTGTCTATGGGCAAGCCAACCTGTGCTTCCCAGTCACCAAACTGTCCTGGTGACTGGGGAAATCACCCCAGAGTTGTCTGAAGCACAATAAATGAGCAGCGTTGTGTTGCATGCAGAAATGGCTTAAGTTTTGCATGAAACTTGCAGAAACAGTGATAATGTGCAGATCTGGACTCTTTTCTGCTGTTACCTTGGATACTGCTACCTGGGATTTAGGGCTAAGAAAAAAAAAACACCAAAAAAAAGGCAAAATAAAAAAAAAAAGGGCAATTACTACAAAAAGAAAACAAAAAGAACAAAGTGAAGGGAAAGCAACGTGCATGGCATGGACCACGGCTTGGACCATGGGGCAGGGGAAGGGAAGCGCTGTGTGGGCTGGACAGCAAAGTCTGCATGCTCCAAAATGTGCCGGTCTGTTTCTTTGTGGGACCTCAAGCATGCATCTTCTGGTAGAGTTTTGTCATGGGGAAAGCATGTTCTTCCTTATTTTCCTGAGCTACCTTGTTAAATAAAGTGGTCCTTTCTTCTTTTGCGCTATGCCGGAGGAAGAAAAGAACCCACTCCAACCCCAGAACAAAAGCATGCTGGGTTTTGTACACAACAGCCTTTTCTCAAGTGTTCTATTGTTGCAGTCCTTGAGCTTTTTTGTAGTCTTTTTGGAAGCTGGTGAACATTCGGGAATCAAAAAGAACCTGTTTGAAATGAATTTTGTGTTGTCTTCATTTCGTTTGTGTTTGTGCAGAGTTCAGGTGTTTTACTCCTGGTTGCAGTGAGCATCACCTCACCTTCCAGTTGAGCTCTAATCAATTTAGCTCTAATCTAATTTTTTCTTTAAAGCAGAAACCACATTTCTCACAGGCAAGTATCAGCTGCCATTTGCAAATCAATTTGTCAGGAACTGGGTGTTTCAGGCTTGTGTTAAATCCCTGCACTGAAGCAGAGCTTCATAAAGATGCATTGAGCGCCTCTTGCAAAGCAAACTGCAGCCTCTAAGTGCAAACCTCCAGCTCTTCTGATCCTGATGAGCTGCCAAAACTGAATGATGAGAGAGGAGGAGGGCTCCTGACCTTTGTTCCGTGATGGATTTGTGGCTCTGGCTGTGGGTGTGAGATGGAAATCATTGGAGTTTTGTTGCGCCAACAGTATTCCTGCTGGGTCCACTTCTGTAGTGGGAAAGCGATCCTGGGTACTGGAGGAGCTGATGAGCTGATCTCTTGGGATGTAAAGAACAGCTCTGTCCTTTCCCAGGATGAACATGACTCAAGGATGCTTTCTTATTGATCAGTATTTGCTGAGCACCTTCTCAAAGGTTCCCACAGGATGCTGGTAACCCAATGCAGAGCAGCGCTTAGTACAGGCTGTCACTGGTTGCTCTCACTAACCTGTTGTCTGTAACGCCTCGGAAGCACAAAGACAACATGGCAGCAGGACCAGGGTTTGGGATTCAAAGCTCTTAAATGTCCCATTGGTGAAACAGCAGGGCTCTGATTTCTATGGGGTCTGCATTCCTGAGCAGCCTTCTCAGCACAGAGGGTTTGCTGCCCCACCAACCCATGTCATAGTGGTTCACATAGCAGCATGGATGAGGATTTTGGTCCCTGCTGCTGAAAGGGGTGTTATGACCATTGATCTCTTTGCATATGAGCACAAACTGGTCCCACTGCGGGAGCACAGCCTGGTTACACCATCAGGGTGAGATGCAGAGCATCCCAATGCATACGATGACTTACCCAGCTCTGCAAACACTTCAGAGTGTATTTGAATGTAGATGTGACTGCATCTTCAGGTTGCTGTGCTATCGGAGAACAGCCCAGATGTACCCATCCAGTTGCTGCTTTAAGCATTTGGTCCCTCTTGCCATCCATCCACCAGACATGGTCTCAGCCAAAGAGAGAACTCAGAGATGATGGAAGAAACCTTCCAGTGTCAGCAATACAAGCAAGGCACAGGAAACGTTGCTAATGCAAAGAAAGTATCAAAATCACATTAAATCTGACCTGCAGCAGTAAAGAAGCTGGTCATATTATCCCAGCTGTCCCCAACTACCTTTGCTTTGCCAGAGGTTGCCCCATGGGGAAACATGGCTCTGCAATCCCACATAGCCACCAGGACACCGAGTGTCCTTAGAGACCACATTAGAGTCCACATTGTGCTGTGGAGTACTCCAGAGGAAAGGAGAAAAGTCATCCATGGTCAGGTCACTTCAGCTCAAGGTGGAGGAGCAATGTAATGCCCTGGGTGCCTGCTGAGATGGATGGAGTTTGTTCAGGAGTCCATTAGGAGAGGGAAGACTTTCCTCCTAGTCTCTTCAGGCAAAAGCCCAACTTTACATTGGCTTATTCATTCTCTATTGGGGCTGTGTCTCTTCCATGATCATAAGGGCTATGTCTACATCACTGGGGTGTCTGGACCAAGAGAAGAGGGTCTGCAGAGTGAAGCAGCTGGTGGGAACCATCCACATTTACCATACTACACGCTATGTGTCCCCATGGGATTACTGGGCTTCCATCTTCCTCTCAGTGGGTTTAAGACACTTGCACACAAGTCCCCATGCTCTCAGATTCCCAATAAAAGGCCGATTACCCCACTGAGAGTAATGACCAGTGCAGGTCATTCCTAATGGAAGGTGCTGAGGGCACCACGATACTGCCCAGGTTTCAGACCCTGCAAACCCAGCTGCCCTGCCCCAGAGGATGAGGTGGTTCCTCCAGGGCTTGCGTAAGGGAAGCAGACCATAATGGCTCTTTCTGCTGCCTTTCCCCACAAATAGCTGTGTGTTTTCAGCTCACACCTCCTCATTTAGCTGAAGTTCCAAGTGGGTTTTGGCTCCCAAGAAGATTTAAGCAGGTTTCTTTTTTGGACAAGGCTGGTTTAATGTTATTTTGATTCAGGTTCTTTGAATTGTTGCTTGTAGCAGGTTTAGTTCCAGAACGTCACTGGGGTCCCAAGAGCTGCACACATATGACTGAGAGACGCTGAATCCTAGAATGGTTTCAGTTGGAAGGGACCTTCAAAGCTCTATAGGTTCAAAGGTCTAAAGGTCTATAGGTTCTGTCTACAGACACTGCTGGCTCTAAAGTACAGCAGTGATCATCACGTCAATGGCAGAGTGAGGACTAGCACTGAGTGTCTTTTAAAATCATCACCTAGCGGTGGAACAGAAGATACCAATGCAGTCCTGTGGGAATGGGCACGCTGGTCCATCTAATCTGCATCCCTCCTCTGAAAACAATCATGATCTGCATCATAGACAGTGTGTGGTTAGT
This sequence comes from Psittacus erithacus, assembly GCA_009867235.2. Taxonomy (NCBI): domain Eukaryota; kingdom Metazoa; phylum Chordata; class Aves; order Psittaciformes; family Psittacidae; genus Psittacus; species Psittacus erithacus. The sequence continues at coordinate 21,574 of WYDI02033427.1, read as the reverse complement.
CAAGTTATCCTACTAATAAGGAGCTGCTTCTTGACCCCAACCAAGAGCACCCAGCACCGGACTTTCCCAACCCTCCTTCCCTGTCACTGGACTGGTCCCCACTCGCAGTGATTTTCTTCCATCTGGAATTTCTTATTCCTAAAGGGCAGACAATGAAAGAGTTAAACAAGCCAAGACAGAACGACAGATTAGGGGAGAGGGAGGATCCCAACCTGAGCCTGGCACCAGATGTACCGGAGCACCTGCACCAAACACACAGAGTATTTAATAATTCCTGAGAATTGCCATGGTAATGAAGCACAGAGTCAGGTTGTTATGGCAACAGCCTGTTTTTTTTAGGTAGGGAGGCATTACCCAGGTTGTAACCTCAATCCAGCCTCAACACACATCTGAGAGCCCAAAAAATCACGAAGAAGTGAAATAAAATGAAACCAGATAAGCAGAAGTTTCCTGTCTCTCATCTGGCAGCTCTGGGCTGGTTCAGCGGGTAGGTGGAGGGAGCCAGGTTGCTCCAGACACACATTCCTCTGGAAAACCTGAGGGATGGATGGAATGCATCTCCACCGGTCCAACACTGAGTGCTGATGAGGGTGAGGGGCTGGATCCCTCTCATGGTGGGTCTGGGATGCTCTGCCACTGCCTGTGGCGTGGTGTGTGCCATTAGCTTCCCATTAGCTGGCTAATGGGAAGGACACATCCATGTCTCCAAGTGTGTATGTACAAGAGAGCAGTCATGAACAAGCCCTCATCCCAGCCAAGCCTACAAAGGGATGCTGTGATCTCAGTTTGCAGCCTGCCTATGGTTACCTGCATCCCAAGTGATGCAGGTCCCAAAGCTGGTCTCCAAGAGGAGGCAGGCACTTTGGGGGCTGGAAAGGAGGCAACAGACCACTTTTCCTAAAGCCACATGACAGAGCTAAGAAGAAAGCACAGGATTCCTGAGCTCTGGCAAGGTGTCCCTGCACCAAAGGGGCACCCATCAGGCAAGGCTGGAAATCTCCTGTGTCTCCCCCATGCTCTCTATCAGTGGGCACAAAGTCACTTCCATCTCCCCCCCACAAATCATCCCTTCCAGCAAATGTGTTGGGTTTGTCCAATCCTTATATTGAGTTTTAATTCAGCGCTGGTTAAAGCAGCAGCTCCGTGAGCCTGTTTCCTATTAAGAAACCAGAGGCAGTGCACAGAAGGGTTCACTTAGCAGAGAAATGGCTTGAAATACACAATGCAATTACTCAGGAACATCACTTGATAAATCCCCACTGCTGCTCAACGTGGTTCTCTTGTATTGGCTGTGTGAGAGCCATTAGCCTCTAGATAGAGCCTCTGTAGTCCATTAGCTCTGCCACAGAGGGATAAATTGATGCCATTGGAGTCAGGTACTCGAAGTAGAGCTGAGATCAAGTGGTGACAAGAATTCAAGAGCTAGCACTGCCTCACAGCTTCGGAGGCTTTGCCTACCAGTTTCTCTGTTTGAAAGGGGAATGTTTCCCAGTGTCTGTGTCTTTCCAGCTGCTCTGCTGCTGCGGCTGCTGCTGGCATTTTGGCCAGGAATTCCTCAGCTCTCCCATCCTGCCCTGGCTCCATGCTTGGCATTGTCTGGACCTGCTGGCCTGGCACAGGACTTGCTGCCTACTGAGGTGTGCAGAGCACTTGGCACCCAGCACAAAACCCAGGGCACAGAAAGCTCCCCCCTTCCAAAGAAAGCTTTTCCCTTTTGCTCCTTGCCAAATCAGAACTGTTATGGGATTGAGTGAGCATTTAGGGTCCTCGGTATAAAACACGCATCTTACAGCTCCATCTGTACTTGGCTAATGATCAGCACCAGGAATATTCCTGAGTGCTGGAACTTGGCTGATGACTTGTGAGAATGGCTCTTGGTACGGTTCAGACCCATGCCAGCAACCTGACCCCAACAGTCCCAAGTTAAAAGATCACAGTGCATTCAAGGACGCTTCTTTGGCCTGAGCTGGCTGTACAGGGTGAGCATCTCATTACATCTGATGGATTCACATGCAAATGTAGATGTCCTCAGAGTAGTTGTTTGGTTTCTAAATCCAGCTTTCTTAAACATGAATGGGGGATTTGAAATCCTTGGTTTTAGTCCTGGAGAATACATCTTTGGAATGCAGGAAAGCACAAAACACCCTCAGCAGCCTTGACAACTGCCTGTTCCATGGTGGATGCATCTTCACGTTCCCTCACTAAGATGACTGAGCCAAATGATTCCCTTGCAGGCTGATCATGGTTGAGCTCCTCTGATTTGAGAGACAGGCAATTCCTGGGGCTTGTTAGTTCCAGGAGCACATGGGTATGGAAAATGAGTGAAGAGATAATCAGAACGTTGCCAACAGAGCCCTGATGGTACCACTATCAACGTGCTGGAAAGTGGTGGGGGCACTGGCAATGCTCAAAGGCATGTAGCTGAAGTGGCTGTCTCTGATTTGACAAACACTATTCACCTCCATGTATTTCAGGTTGTACAACAGGAGTCCAGCTTCAGAGCTGCCTTTGCACCTCTTTGGCTCTCTCATCCTTCTCAGCAGCTCATTAGCATGAATGACATTTTCACATCATTAATTTAAAGCAGGTTCATCACCAACAAAGCAAGAATGTCTTTTTAATTACAAAGGTAGCGAGGAAAGCTGAGAGCTGGCTCTGTGTGCCAGTCTTTGCTGCAGGTCACAGATGACTTCAAAGTGAAGGCCTGGGTTTGCCTACATGAGTCTAGGAGAAAAGCATACAAGATCTATCCATCCTATGATGTTCCAGTTCTTAAAGGGTCCAACACTGTGAGGACATGAGTCATTTGAAGTGTGGAGGTGACACTGGAAGTGGACATCTTGATGATCAAGAAAAGGCAGGAGAAACTGGAGGATGGGCTGGAACTGCAGAGGTGCACAGCTCTGCTTTCATCATTTAAGAGACAGTTTTGTTCCTTAGTGTGTCTGTTGGTATTGGTTGAGGCTGGTATACAAGTGCGGGTGGGAGGACGGATGCTTGTGCAGAGGAAAACAAGGTGGGCATGAAAGCAAGCTCATGGCACTGTTCTCTCTCCATGTGCTGGGTGCTGGCTCTCTGCCCTGGCATGGCTCAAGCTTTCATTCAGCTGAGGTCAAATCCAGAGCCATCCTTTCTGGCAGGCCCCACAAGTGCCCGCATCTTACAGGTTTCTGTGCAGCTGTGAGTGCTCCCCTCTTGCCACAGAGTCCCAAAATGCAGGTTTAATAGGAAGAGACAGCTGAAAAAGCAGGGAAAATGTAATTAGGCTGGAATTAGCTGAGTTCCTTCTCTCAGATAATTGAAAACCTGACTAATTGGTTGCAATGAATTCCCAGTGCAGACAGGATCCAGCTTGGTGTGTGCTGTGCCAGCTGCCACAGCACGGCACAAGGACCAGCCTGCAGAGTGAACGCTACAACCCACTGGCCTGTGACACTATACAGGGCCCAGTTCATCGTCTCCAGAGGGATGTTACAAGCCTAAAGCCCCCTTGGCTGCAATAAGGATGGTTTAGTGGTCCATGTACACAGCAAGGCTCTTTGTTCTTCATCCCACACTTCACAAAGCAGGGAGCCAGTGGGACACCAAACTTAACACAATCCTAGTGTGACAGGACCTACCCTGCACTGCTCACAGCATGCCAGAGCTGGAAAGGACAATAGGACAAAAGGACAGCTTGCCTCCATCTTGATCACAGCACGCAAGCGCTTGGCTGACCTCAAAGACTGGCTGTGTTTGATCAGTGCTGAATCAATGGTGTTGGTTGCCCCTACTCCTGTCTCTGCTGCTCATGCTTGTGTGTTTCCAGAAGCTGTGTTTCATGATCAGGGCTGCCCTGGGATGATGGAAACATCTCGGGTGCAAGCTGGATTTGGCAGTAATACTTCTAGATGTGCCTTGGTGATGCATTCTGGTAGGAAACCATGGATTTAGTAGCCTCTGGCTGTATTGGAGCTCCCCTCTACCTGAGCACAACTGAATGTCTCCACCATGAATGTGACAAGGCAAAGTGAAGCAATCATTCTGGCTGAGGACCTTCAGGAAACAGGATGCTGTGTGCTCCACATCCGTGTTTCATGGAGCAAACACCTGGTACAGATGGCAGTTTCCCAGTGGCCGGGGTTGGTTCAGAGAGGTAGCACAGGTAGGAGCAAACATGTTCTTTTCATTGCAGCACTTGAAGGACCAAGGCTAGAAAAACACTGGGCTCATTGTGCATCTTTGGCTCAAGCTTCTCTTCTTTCTCACTGCTCGGCAGCTTGCTGCGTGCCAGGTGGCTGCAGTTCATTACGAACTTCATCAAGTGCCTGGGGAAATAAGTCATGGGGAGGATGAAAAATGACACACACATTTCCCTCAGTGCTTACTGTTCATCATCTGCTTGGACAGAAATGCAATAGTCCCTGGGGCGGGCAAGGGCTGCAGAAGGGAGGTACCAATCACATTCATGGAATCAGAGCGCTTACACCATTCCTGAAGCCTGAGGCTTTTACCCATCTGGACTGTATCTCTAGGGATATTTCTTTTGCTATGGGGTTCAAACCATGGCTCTGCGTGCTTGCATCCTCTTGTGTTTGAGGCGCTGGTTTCAGAGCACTTTGCGCTAGAGATGAGCCAAAACAAACCCAGCTCCTTCTTCTTGGCTTTAAGTAGAGCAGAGAAGGCTGAATGGAGAGAGGAGTTAGTAAGCACCTCAGCTGCTTAGGAATTTGTCACAGTTCCTTTAAATGGCTCCGGCCTGAAGCCTCCAGGCCTTCAGCATGACTAATAGCTCCATTATTCTCTGCAAGGTATACACCAGGTTACCCTTTAACAGACAGGAGGGAACAAGACCTGGCAACAGAACACAAAGAAACACAGCCGACCATTTGGATGCACTGAGGCCAAAGTCTCGTTTTAGAGCTCCCTCCTCATGGGCAGGGGAGTGTGAGAAGAAGAAATGGAAGAACAGCCATGCCAACACTCAGCATCAGCATTCCCCTCTTTGTTATAGTGGGAATGCCCAGATGAGCCTTGCAAGTTAGAGCCGTTTCTGGAGGAGGGGATCCTCTAGGACTGCGCTTTCATGTGCTAAAGCTTGTAGCAGCTACGACTTAAAGTGCCCTTTGCATCCTTTCTGTCTCTTCATGCCTCCCCACTTCACACATAGGGGAGCCCTGCTGGGGACCAGATCACAGAACCTGTATAAAACACTGAGTAAACTAACACTAAACCTAGGTTTCCACATTGCTCAGCTCATTCTCTGGTTCACCATGCAGCCCCGGGCCACACTGCTGGCACAACTGACAAGAACCATGTCCTGCTACAAGGCTGTCACATTATGAAAGGCGTTTCTCAAGCTCCTCAAAACCCAACTTTAGAACTCTCTCAGCTTTCTCCACTGAGACTCCAGGACCTTTCCTGTGTAGCTCATTGTCGCCCGTCCACAGCTGGTGGTGCTGATGATCAATGCAGGTTTGCAGCCTCTGCACTGGTTCCTAGTGAACCCCATCACATTCCAGCACCATTCCTCTGCTTTACTGGGCTCTCTTCTTGCATTACTCACACTTCTCCTCCCAGTGTGGGCTGTCTGCAAAGGTGTTACACATCCAAGCTACCAAACAGAGCTTGTGCAGCAGCCCCTTGTTTTCTGGCAGCGTCTCCCTTGCTTTTCAGGGTGGGATGAGGCATTTTTGGGAAGCACAGGTGGGATGCCACTGACTCTGCGACCTGCAACAGGAAGAAATGCTTACCCAAAGCGCCTGACAAGGGACCTCTTACTCCCTTACTCCTTGTCAAGTCTTCAGTGTAAATCCCTGCAGTGGAGCTGGGGGTTTTTACTCCTGCTTTGAATCTGGATCACAATGCAGAGCTGGTGGGAGTGTGTGGCACTGCTTTCCTGCTGAGGGGTAATTTTGGAGCCTGGGAAATAAACAGAAAGAGACAAAACATGAAGATCTCGTGATAAAGCTTGGCTCGCCTTGCCTTAGTCCAGCTGCCACACTCTGGCTCTATTTCTCTGCCTTTTTCTCCTTTCTTTTACTCTCCATTTAGTGCAATGCGACAAGAATTGGCCCTTGTCACTTTGTCCATGTCAAAATGCCTCACCTCCTCTTTTATCCCTCTCTGATGTCCAACCCCGTATTCCTTCACACTTTGCCCAGCTGGGACAGTCTCCCTGTGAATCCAGGCTACTCCAAGTAAATGCTTTCACTTGCAAATATCCTAGGGCAATTCTAAGCCATTCTTGTCATGGTTTTCTCTGCATGGGCTCTGGCAAGTTATTACCTCCTGAAACCTCGAGCTCAATGTGGAAGAGTTACCTGTCTTTTTGACCAAGGAATGATTTCAACTGGGCAGTAAATTGCCCAAGAAATGTATTTGGAAGGAGCTGATGCCCTCCAACAGAGCAGCCTCCAGCTGTGTGCTATTAATGCTCCTTATGAAATGTGTCAAATCTCTGCCAGCCTTCGCTCTGAGGACTCTGCCTCCTCACTTTAGACAATGAGAAGCCAGTTGGGGAAGTGTGCCCAGAGCAGGGCTGGAGGAAAACATCTCCTGCAGGCCAGAGAGCTCTGGCATGGCTGCTATAGTCAAGCTGAACACAGGGAGCCAATTGTGCTGGGCTGGGGTTGAAAGTGGCCCCGAGCACATCGCTGCTTTGCCTGCTGAGAACAGGCTGGGAGTCAGCCCTGCTTAGCTAAATCAGATCCTGCACCCACTGCATGCTTACACCACCTGAATTGCACACTACCAAAGAAGGGGGTTCCCTCCTTCCATCCTGTGCCCGTTAGTGAGGCAGATCAGGGGTTTTTGTCCTCAGCTCCCTGCCCTTACAGCATGGATCTGCCTGTTGCAGTGCCATTGTACTGGAGACAAGTGGGAACATGGGATGCTCCATCTGGCAGTGGTCTGCATCTCCCTTATCACAGCCTCAGCATCGCAGATGAATCCAGACCTCCATCATGAAGGTCACATGAAGGAAGAGCCCTGCCCTGAAGATGCTTTACATGGAACAGCAAAGATGCAGGTGGACACTCCTGCAGTGATTGAACCCCACCGGTGGCTCTGGGTGCACGGGGTGCTGTGTCCTATCCCAGCAGTCTCAACACTGCCTGCTTCACTATGTGCGATCTTTGGTCCTGCTCCTGCTGGATGCTGATGAACCAAAATAACTCCCTGTTTTTCCCAGCCAGCGCTGAGCTGGGATGTGTTTGGGAAGGCGACTGCGACGCAGTGACAGATGGCTAAGAAAGCAAATGCTGTTTTTTATGTCACCTCCGTGTTTCCTCCTCTGCTGTCTCCTGCGCTGGAGGTGGTGTTTGGAGATGGTGTGTGCTGCCAGCACACGGCTGGCACCAGGGCTGAGCAGACAGCAGGAGCTTGGAGCAAGGTGTTGGCCACCTCACGCATGTTTCTCCCCCGTCTCTCTCATGTTTTGTGACCTATAGCAAGCCTTTCTCCTCCCAGCGATGGCGTTGGAAGTGGATCTGTGCTTGAGGTGGAGTGCTCGATTTGCAGAGCCACTGAACGCTCATTGCAACCTGCCTGCAATGACTGCTCGCCCAATCTGCTTTCTTTTGCCCTGAGGAGCCAGGAGAGCTCGGGATCAATAACAGGGATCTCTTCTTACAGATCCAATGCTAACTGCACGTAGAGAAACCTGGGCAATCTCCTTTTGCAGCCTGCCTGGTGAGGAAGGAGTGACTTTGCTTGGCACAGCATCTATCTGCCTCTTGCTTCTGCCTTGTTTCACTTGGCAAGTATCCCTTTTCTCCCTCCGTTTTTCCACTAGGAGATCTCACACTCCCCTGCCTTGGCAGCAGACAGACAGACAAGAAGAGGTGGACAGATACAGGGACTCAGCTCCGAATGGTTCTCCTGTCTCCCCCTGGAGGAAGGATCTCCCTGAATTCAAGGATCTGGCACTGAGCAATGGGATCGCTGGTGCTTAAGGCAGTCAGAGCCTCTCTTCCCAAGACAGGAAAACTGAATTCAAAGAGGCTGATGAGAAATCAGTGTCACCCTTGGTGCCAGAGCTATGAACCAGACTAATTTCCGCTGTGAGCTTGGAGCCCTAAGGGGGCCTGGGGAGCCCCAAAGGGCTCTGCACTTCCAGCCTCCTCACCCTGAGGACCAGGAGATCACAAGTGATGACAGCAGCATCATGCAAAGAAGCACAAGGGAGGGAGAGGCAGAGGGGAGCTGCTCTGCACTCACACACCCAGACCCAGCCCTTCCCTGCAGCAGGAGCACTGAAACCAAAACAAATTGCTATGTACAGTGCTAGCACCCTTCCTGCTGCTGCACAGAGCCAGACTGGGGCCCTCCCGGTCCTCCTTGGTGGACGCTGGCACTTGGTGTCACAGATATGGAAGTGTGGTGGGGAACAGGAATGCTGTGAGGCTGAAGAGCAGCATGCTCATGATCAGACACATTCTGCCCTTATCATCACCCTGTGCCACTCCACAGTCATCCAGGGGCTTAGGAGCAAGGCAAGGTGGGAGACACAAGGGCTGGGCAGAGCCAAGTGGCAGAACAGATCTCCCTAGAGGGCTCTGGCCATTATTCTGCTACGCAGGGATGCACGTGTTGGTGTGCATAGACTGATGCCACTATGGCCTTTGTCCCTCATAGAAGTAACATTGGCAGCAGACAAGAACCTTGATCCCATGCTGCTCACTGCTCTAATGCACCAGCCTGGCCTCAGGGAGATTACTACATGTTGTAAGAGCCAGGCATCAAGCCAGTTCCTCCTGCCAGCGAGCAAGGGCTGAGGCCAAGCTGTGCCTGGTCATTTCTACCTGGCTCTGGGCTGATGATAACTAAGTGATTTCACGCAGGCAGTGTGCCTTCAGTTTCCCCATCTATAACACCAGTGATGCTTAGCTTCTTTATAAGCTTCTGTACAAGTACTGATGATCTTATGGTCCTTTTCAACTCTAACTATTCTATGATTCTATGATTCTAAGTACTGCAGTACAGCGTTTACTGTGCTACAGAGCTGGGTTTAATCCTGGCTGTTACTCCATCCCCCTCATCAGCCTCCAGACTTTATCAAACTTCCTCCCTGTTTGCACCATTGCAAGGAAACAAATAGCCAAGGTCTTTGGTGGCAGCAATACATGCTGCCCTCTTCCCATGCCTGTTTCACTGTAAATGGCTCCTGAGAAGTTAGACTTATACCAGAGGTCTGTCAAACTGTTTGGGATGAAGATACTGTGAACCAGCAGCTCCATCAATGAGCTCCATCAATGAGCTCCATCAATTGCATCAATGAGTCCTCCATCAATGTAGGACTCCTTGCAACAGAGACAGGCAGAAAGGGTGTAAGATGGTCCCTACGTATTGGAACTTCCTAAGAGCATATGATGGATAGTGATGATCTGATGCTTCTGGGCTGGCACAGGTTTTCATGGGCACAAGTAGCCACTCTCCTGTGTGTGAATCACCCTTTCTGTAGTATGGATTGGGCCCATGATCCATAGAAGATGCTCTGGCTTTGCTGTCAGACGAATTTTGTAGTTCCAGCCCTTCTCTGCCGTGGCAGAGCAAGGAGGGATGTGGAAGTGATGTGACGTCTGTGGTGCAGCTTTGAACACAATTAAAAGAAATCAAAGATCAGGAGTATGGAAGAGCTCCTCTACAGAGATGGACTAAGCTAGAAATCTTCAGCCTGGAAGAGAGTTCAGTGCTAGGCTGAGGTTTGTGAGATCTTCAGGCAGTGACCAGGAAGCAAATACCGCTCTTTCTTCACTCTTCAAGAACCAGAAAGGTGGAATTCAGAAGACATGAGAAGTCAGCGGGCACAAAAGGAACCCGCATCAGTGGTTTTGCACGCTGCAGGACCTGCCCCTGCTGAAGGAGCTTGCACAAAGCCAGACCATGTATCTCTGCCTTGTAACTCACCTCACTCAGCCTCATGGCAGCTACCATGGCAAGTGTCCATTGGTGTGACCCAGTGTGCCCATTGTCACCCCTACGTGCTGCTCAGTCCCATGGCAGGGAAGAAGAGAAAAGTTCTTGGTTGACGCAGGGCAGGCTCAGTGTTATTTTGGGATGAGATTTCCATGAATAACTCTCCTCATCTGCCAAACCCAAATTAAAACCTGCTGCCAACAGGCAGGAGCCCTCCCCCTCACCCCCCAGCCTTCCCTTTTTGTTTTATCTTTTGGAATATTTAATGCATTAAGAGAAACCAGTGAACAATCCAGATTGTGCATTAAACACTGGCCCACGCGGTCTGGGAAACAAAGAGCAGGAAGGAACCCTGCGATTCAAACTGTTGCTAGCCAAGGCGTGTTTGGGAATGTCAGCTCTTCTCAGAGCAATTCTTTCACATTTCCTATAGATAACATGATTTTTGGGGAAAAGCACTATAACCTGCAAGCACGGGAGCCCCAGAGCCAGACATGTCCTGGAGGGCTGGGTGCCGATGGCTTTGCAAGCGCAGGGAAGAAGCCTGGTAAAGGACTGGGAAGTCTGTGGCCAATTTAGGAAGCTCCCAGCCTACTTTCCAGGGTAAAAGGTGCTTGTTTTCTCTGGCCATACCTGGCATTTCCATTAGAGTGCCCAGGCAGGAAAGGGCTGGTGTTTTTGTCTCTCTTCTCCTGGATATCTACAGGAGTCCTGGGTGCAGCAACACAAAACCTCTTTCTTCTGCTGCTGATGGTGCTCTGCAGCTTTGGGCAAGTGAAAGGAATGGTTCAATGGGTGGTTTCCACTGAAGAATGAGGGTGGGCTTTCATCCAGCAACCACCCCCACATGCTTACAAAGGCAAACAGTTCCCCCCTCTTCCTCATGGAAGCAGCCACAGCAGGAAACTTCCCAGCATCCCTGTTCAATGCAGCTCAGGCAAACCCTTCACTCCCTGAAGAACTGGTAGTACTTTGTGTGTGAATTCTAGTGTCTGCAAACTGAGAGAGTGATGGAGAGGGCACCAGTGAGGCAGGGAGGCGCAGAAAGAAACGCACTGGAAAGGACCAGATTCAGGCACTTGCATGCACCAAACGCTTCCCAGCCTCTGGCAGCTGAGCCTGAAGGGGAGGGCCAGTGCATCTCAATGACATTCATTCCCCTTCACCTCCACCCAGTCTATTCTAGGAAAGCCTGCCCAGAATTCATGCACCCCAAGCGTCACACTTCACAGCTCCCTTCCCACGCAGAGCTCAGCCAGCAGCTCGGTTCCTTACTCTGAAAAAGCACTGCTTCCCTGCCTGCCCCCCACAAGCCAGGCTGCACTGCTGATGGGCACCTGCCTCCCCCTGCACCCAAGGGAGGATGTGACAGCATCACCCATGCCATGGTGCTGTGTCCTGCTTCCCACTGAGGGCAGGAAGAAGCAGTAGGGGTAAAGCTACACCAGAGCCTTCACTCCTTGGTCTCTGTTTCCAGCCAGGGCAAGTAGAGGAAGATGCTTCTGGGTGGTAACGCCAAAAGGTTCAGTGCTCAGGGCCAAGCACCGCTCTCCTGGGACATCTCAGAGGCAATCACAGGCATAGGGTAAGAGCAAGCTCTGAGTATCCCCTGGTTTCAGGCCTCAGGCCAGTGTACTGATCCAGAACAGCATCCTACTCTGAAAGGACACATTCAACATCAGATATAAGGCAGAAGCTCTTCCCTGGGAGGGTGCTGAGGCGCTGGGACAGGGTGCCCAGAGAAGCTGTGGCTGCCCCATCCCTGGCAGTGTTCAAGGCCAGGTTGGACACAGGGGCTTGGAGCAAGCTGCTCTAGGGGAAGGTGTCCCTGCCCATGGCAGGGGTTGGAGCTGGAGGAGCCTTAAGGTCCCTTCCAACCCAAACTATTCTATGATTCTAAGCAAAGATGTAGTAACAGTGCTTTCACTGTGAAATATGCATGTTTTTCAAGAGATAGATCAAGGGCTGCTTCTGTGGGGACAGATAACATGAGATGTGAGAATCCAGAGGGGAGCAAAGGGAGAGCTGCCCACTTGGGGAATGCACACATGGGAAGCCCAGCAAGCCCAAATGCAGAAGACAGTGATATTACCATGATTAGAACAGACTTAGATGGTGAGATTGCAAACACTTCTGTGCTGTTCCAATCTCTCACAGGGGTAGTTGGCAATACACCGAAACTCCAACAAGCCCCATGTTCAAGCCTCACAAATGGAATCATCCAACACTGCCTCCTCGCAGGACTTTGCTTATGAAAGATTAAAAAGGACTAAATTCACCCACTTGTAGCCATCAGCCCTGTGTCAGATTGATGGCAGGGCAGACAATGGCTGCATCCCTATAAATCTGTTCTTTCTATGTCACTTACTGCCTGTAACTTTAACCCTCGCTGGACCGAGTCATCCTTCAGTGACCCCAGGCACATACCTGTATGACCAAGACCAACTCTTTCCTTTTTCCTTCTCCCAATCATTTTCACACTTCCAGACCTGGCTGGGGTTCCACTGAGCAATCCTCTGTGGATTTTCCTTCCATGGACTTAACCAGTTTCTTTTTCAATACACATAAACTTCCATCACCCTCACAAGACAAAGACCCCAGGTCAACTCCCACCATGTGTACTATGTACCAGAAGGTAGGTGCTTCTGTTGCCCCATGGTTTTGGCTCCAAAAGGACACCCTGCCACTGCCGCAATCTCTGCGCACAACCCACACCGTGGTTTGGTAGATGGTCTGGCTCAGAGCTTTTGGCAGGTGCTCCTTGAGGCAGCCATAATCACTCATTTAAATCTCATTTCTTTTTCTTTTTGAAAGCTCCCTAAAAATCACAAAAGATTTCATTCCTGCATCTCACTGGAATTGTGTGCATATTGCCATGGCAACCATGCCAGAGATTTCTGTGGTCTCAGACCCATTTTATTGGTTATTAGATATCTGTGCAATAAATATATATATATAGCTTTGTTCTCCCATCTGTCTGTTCCATCTGCTTATTTCCAAGTGAAATATAACCATTTGGCTCAGTCACAGCTTTGTCTCCTTCCTCATGGGATTTGCTGAAGGAAACAGAGGTGCACCTGCTGGTGGTCATGGCAGAGGTGAAGGGGAGGAAGTGATGAAAGACATTTGCTGTGGACATGAACCTGATCTTCACACACATGGGAAACCCTGTCAGCTGCAGTGATGACACCTGCAGGGTTAAACCGGTCTTTCCTCACAGTCCAAGTCCCTGGCTGCAGTAGATGGTGCGTCCATCACCAGTTGTGTGAAAGGGAAGAGAAGCTCAAGAGGACTCTGGCCAACACAAACCCCATTTGCTCATGGTGGAACTGCAAGCTCAACCCCAGCAGATTGGTTTCCTGCCACAGGGTCACTAAGGAGGACGAGTGGAATGTTCTATCACTGGTCAGTGAACAGGAAACTCATCACAGCTCAGCTCTATCAATTCAGAGCCCTTTCTACCTTCCCAAAACAGAAAGAGAAAAGCATCATCTCATCCCATGCAATGAGGAAAACACCAGTAATAAGACCTCTGTGCCAAACTGACCATGTTCCTCCTTATAGCTATTGGAACCTGCTCTGAAAGCTGTTTGACATGCCCCCCTCTGTGGGACTAATTCCTTCTGGCAGTGTTTGCCTTGCCTGCCCTCCCCCGCAGCCTCTGCTGGGAGAGAGGATGTGTTCCAGCCTCCCGGCTCCCTCGCATTATTTAAGCTGTCAGTTGGTAATTATAGCGCTGCATTTCAACTTGATGCTTCCCAGGGGGCCAAACTACACCAACAGACTAAAAGTGGCTCCCGACTGAATACTTTGGGAGCTGCCGCTAGAACTGAGCCGATGTCTCCATCAAGCCAGGGTGAGACATTCCTTAATGCCCTGACTGCTCTTGGGAGACTGGAATTGCACCTTCTACTTTAAGATCCACATCTGCACCTCCTTACCCCTTAGAGAACAACATTCCTGCTCTCCAGAAGGGAGACACGGCTTTCTTACAAGAGATGTGTTCAAGGCAAGGCTGGAGAGAGCCTTGGGGGATATGGTCTAGTGGAAGGTGTCTCTGCCCAGGGCAGGGGGTTGGATGAGCTTAATGTCCTTTCCAACTCAAACCAGCCTGTGATTCCATGTCAAATTGAGCCTTCTCAACGTAAACACCTCCACAGCAGCCTCCCCATCAGCTCTGCATCCCACAGCGCAGATGGAAGCGACAGGGAGGACGCAGCCTTCTCTAGTTAAGGATGCCTCAGAGTTCAAAGCAAAGAATGATCCTCACCACAGCCTCTCCACCTGACCCACAGAGCAAGGCCAGGATGACTTAGTCCTATCAGTCCAGAACCCCATTTCTCACAGGCTGAAGCACATCAAGTCTCTCAGTCACACAACCATGAGCACCAAGCCGGGGAAACCTGCACACCCCTCTCAGTGAGGAAGGTGTTGCTAAGCAGTTGCTAAGCAAGTGCTCAGGTCAAGTGAAAGTAAGCAAACAAGAAACTGGTGTGATGTTGATGCTTTCTAGCTTTTAGTTTTAGCTATACCTTCCAGCCAGGCTGCCCCTTTGTCTTGTGTGACCGCAGAATCATCAGCTTCAAATGCAGAAACGAGTGCAGTGATCAAACCACCTATTGCTGAGGGCAGGAGCATGGATTAAAACTAAGGTTGGGGTAGACAATAAGGTGGGGAAAGGCTTGAGGATTCTAGCCTGCCAGCTCCTGACACAACAGCATCCACCTCCCTCAGCTGTGTTCAGGGAGATGCTGTCTTACAGGGGTTTGTTCCCAGAAGAATAGGATCTAATGGCTCAAATGTGCCAGAGAAGACTCAAAAGCTGGTTGAAGAGTGCTTCAGAAAGTGCCTGCTGCTGGCAGCACCTTCCAGTTGTGGTCCTGCTAGCTGAGCATCACACGCTGCATCCCACATGACTAAAGCCAAGGGAGGTCAGGCTGTGTGCCCTCCACCACTCTCCACTGGCTGGAAGTGGACACCCGCAGCACAGCTGCAGTAGGAGTGTTCACAGCATGCTTAGCAGGATGCAACTCTTCCTAAAAGCACAAAAGAAGCAATAAATGACAAAGAAGACCAAAAAGAATGGTGAAAATTGTATTGAGCCATCACTCTGGCTGAGAACAGCCTTTAGACCAGGAGATCCAGGAAGGCTGTTCAGCTCCTATGTGCTTTGCCAGATTTGCATAAATAGCCCACATTAATGATAATTTCATCTTGAATAAGTATTATTTTAATTGGGGCTGCTCAGCATTAACTGGAGAAATCACAGAAGAACAGCAGAGTGGGAAGGCTGTTGATGGCTTTGGCCTTTCCTTCCTCCAGCCAGCTCACAGGCTCCACCGGAGCCCTTTCTGGTTCACCTCCCTGAAGCAACGTTGTGCAATGCAAAACAAACCAAAGTAATTACAGCCGTGAAGCAGCCATGCAAACAAACCAAGCACCTTCCTGCCTGGGATGATGACAGCGCTCAGCAAAGCTGCCTCAGAGCATGATCTTGTACCAGAAATAGTGTGGCAGCAGGACCAGAGCAGTGATTGTCTCCCTGCACTGGCCACTGATGAGGCTGCATCCTGAATCGTGTGTTCAGTTCTGGGTCCCTCACTACAAGGGAGACATTGCATGTGTGGCAAACAGATGGGGAGCTAGTGGGAAAATCCAGTTGTTTCTGCTGATGATGTGATGCGAGATGGACTTCATCATAAGGACCTAGGAAAGAGCACCTTGCTGGAACTAGACGATCGTTAAGGTCCCTTCTAACGCTAACTGTTCTATGCCTCACACCTGTTCCACCCCCAGCCATGGAAACACAGTCTTCCCAGACTGCTGTATCTACAGGGAGATGTGGACTGATTAGGTTAAGTGCAGAGGTATGGCATGGGAGCTGGCACAGAGCTGCACTGAGCACTCCTCATGCTGTTGTCTTGGAACTCCACAGGCAGCAAAAGCCCCAGGAGCACTGCTGGCAGCAGGATGCTGCTGTTGGGCCTGTCTTTGGCAGCCTGTGCTTTCTGGCTTGGTTTCCCTTAGAGTCCCCATCGAGCTGCAGTTGAGATTCCACCTGCCTGACCACAGAACAGTTGTGCTTTCCAAGAAAACAGGCTGCCTGGTAAGCAATGCCAAGGAGAAGCCATCATGGTAGCACCTGCCACTGGGCAAGCTGGCTTCAGGCTGAAGGTCCTTGGTGGCACAAGCAAAGAGCAGGCTCTCTGTCCTAGTCAAAAGATACTGAGGATGTGAGAAACACAATTGTGAACCCTTATTGAGCAGAATGTGCCTCCCTGATGGTGCTTTGATTCCTGAGGTGGAAGCTCCACTCTTTGAAGCAATGTGGTGGAGACATTTTTCTCTGCAGACAATAAATCATGGAAGTGATTCACTTTGATCTTAGCCAAAATATGAATAAATACAGAGCTGCTCCATCAGCTCAGGTGGAGTACAGAGCTCATTGTCTGGATGCTGATGGGCAAAGGGCTGTCTTGCCAGCTGCTGCCAGTAGGCAGCAATTAGAAGTGTTCCTGTGTAACTGCATATCTTTTCTTTCAAGGCAAAAAAGACCACTGTCTACTTGGTCTGCTTTTTCACATCCAAAGATACAACTTACTCTCCTAGGCAAGGCACAGGGATAATTAATGTGCTTTGCTCACTGCCGATGATTTCTTGGCTGGAGATTGTTCACTTTGGAACGTCATGCCCTAAAAGGTGACAAATGGGAGAGGGCAGATGACAGCTGGAAGGCTTGAGCCACCCCCTTTACAGAACTGAGAGCTCAAGCATATCCAGTTGAGGTCAGAGAAGGCTGAGAGGGCAGGAGCAGGCTACCACTGAAAGGTGAACCTTCCACTAGAGCAGCTTGCTCCAAGCCCCTGTGTCCAACCTGTCCTTGAGCACTGCCAGGGATGGGGCAGCCACAGCTTCTCTGGGCACCCTGTGCCAGCGCCTCAGC
>WYDI02033426.1:0-20513 GCA_009867235.2 Psittacus erithacus | reverse complement strand
GCCAGGTTGGACACAGGGGCTTGGAGCAAGCTGCTCTAGTGGAAGGTGTCCCTGCCCATGGCAGGGGTTGGAAATGGGTGAGCTGTAAGGTCCCTTCCAATCCAATCCATTCTGTGATTTTATTATTGTTTGCTGGTTCCCTAAGTTATAACCCTAACATGAGTGTTGATCAGAGGGAAGCAAAGGTACAACCACACTCTGAAGCATGTGCTACTTGGAGCCCTGTTTGTCCTTTACTGTGAGGACATGAAAGGAACTGGAAAAAGATGGAATTCAGTAGGATTCAGGAAATTCTTCAGTCTCAACAGACAGCACCGTTCTTAGTGCATCACTCATCTGACTGTTAGGGGAAGTGAGAGGATGCTTCTCAAGAAGTCTGCTCACCCAGCCACTCATCAGCCTGGTATGAGTCTTATCCATTCTTCTAGACCAACCTGAAGCCTTCAAAGATCTCAGCAGCAAAAAGGTCATCCCCAGTGACATGTTCATTGACCATTAGTTTCCTTTCAGAGGAGTTCAGTTGCTCGTTATCCCACAAGAATCCATCTCTGCTGAAGGTAAACCTGTTCCCATTTGAACTTTCATTTTTGTGCAGGCTTCGTGTTCATTGCAGAGGAATTTTGCCTCCAGGAACAGGAGCTCAGATATTTTATAAATACTTGATAGCTCTGACCACCTCTTCAGAGATACTATTTTATTAAAAAAAGACTTACGGTTTTGGGCAGCCCAAATTCACTGAGCTCACCAGTGTGACAGTTTTTGCCTCTCATATTGGGTGTACCAACCAACAGTATCACAACCTTTAATAACACACTTTAATTAATCCTGGAATTCTGAATGTGCTATTATGAGCATTTTTCAAAGATGGGTCAAAGTAGTAAAAAAAAAAATCTATGTTGCTTGTGCAGGGCCACACCAGCAGACCAGGAAATTAATCTCTTAATCATTCTGCCAGTTTGACCCAGCAGGGAAAGCAGAGAGCTGTGATTACCTGAGCTCTCTGGGCTGATGAGACTATTCGCATTATTTGGGATGGCCTTTCCACCTGCAAAATAGCAGGAGCAGCTCTGTGTGGCTTCGGAGATGGCTGCTGAAAAGCACTGTGTAAGGGCTAGGTATCCCCATTAACAACCCACGCTCCTGGTTTGCAACAGACACTTCCTTTCTCAATGTCTATAGGAGTCATAGAATCCCAGGTTGGAAGGGATCTCAAGGAGCATCTGGTCCATCCTTTCTAGACATGGCAGGACCTAGACTAGATGCCTCAGCACCCTGTCCAGCTGAATTTTAACAGTGTCCAACTGGGAAATCTACCACTTCCCTGGGGAGATTATCCCAGTGGCTGGTTGTTCTCATTAAGAAAGATTTTCCTTTTGTGTCCAGTCAGTCCCCCCAGGAGTAACTTGTGCCCATCACCCCTCATCTTTTCCATGGGACTTTTTGTAAAAAGCAAATCTCCATCTTCTTTGCAGCCACCCTTTAAATACTAGAACAGACATCCCTGTTTGGATTCAAGGAAGAAGACATGAAAAGGCACTGCTCTGCTCTGTCTAGTCACTTGTCTGGATGATCGCAGCTGGTGAATTCATTCCTTTTCCATTTGCTATCTCGAGAAGCTGCTCTCAGAGAAGTCCTGTCTGTAAGAGAGGATAAAACCCCACCACACACCTTCACCACTCAGCAGGGCAAGGTCTTGGGGCCAGGTTCTTCCACCATAAACACCCATAATTAGCTGCGTTGCTCTGCTAAAATCACTGATACCGTTTCAGATTAATACGTCTCTTCCTGTCGTTTTGCAAACAGATGCACATCTTTCTCCATAGACAAACAGTGTTCGTCAACTTGTTGTCTGCTTTAAACCCAGGAAACTGAGGTGGCTGTGCAGGCACTTCACTCCTGATTTGTTCCAAGAGCTCCTAGGCTCCAATCCCAGCCATTTATCAGCTTCCCCATGCATCCGTTCATGCTCCCACAAAACAAAACCCACAACAGTCCTCGTACTTGCCAACAGGGAGCCAAACACAGGGAAGGGAAGATAGGGAGAGGAAAAGGGTAGAAAGGCAGGGGCTGCAGGAAAGATGGTAGAAGCTGAAAAGCTGGAGAGAAGCATCTGCAGGTAACTAGCAGCAAGGACTCAAATGGAAAAATGCAAGAAAGCAGCTACAACATTTCTGGGTGCCACACAGTCTATGAACAAGAAAGAATATGAGGCTGTATATGGATTCTTCACTTCCTTCCTCTGAAAAGGACAGCAGGAAAACTAATGAAATACACAACAGGGAGCTGTTTGCTGGCAATGCCCTGGGAGAAGCTGAATTGCTCCCACCTCTCCTTTGGCATAAAGGGCAATTTTGTCCATTGACAGGGGGAGCTAAGTGTCCTGTGGGGAGCTGTCCCTCCTCCCCACTGCCAAAATCTTTCCAAGAGCTTCCTGTTGACATCTGACCATTTTTTGTGTTGCTCTGTCTTAAAATGTTGCTGGTGCTCTGCAATCCCATTCTGTGTGTTCAGACCATGGCACTGGCAGCAACCCAGAGACAGACCAAACAAGCAGAGTTGCTGTCAAAATTATAAATAATAACCCTTTTTGCAAGAAAATGATAACTTCAGCCCTGCACAATTAATTCTGTCCAAGCAGATGTCTCACAGACTAGCTTTGGGACTCCAGTATTTCACAGATCATTCATGGGCTATCAGAACACGTGCAAAGCAGTATCAGCTCTTTACTGCCCATCCCATAGTAAAATAGATTCATAGTTTTGTGTTTAACAAGGGAAATGAAGATGAATCACCAGGTAATTTTTGTCTAAATAAAAAAAAAAAAAAAACAACTTTAAAAACATTTGCAGTTTGAAAGGCACTTTAATAAAAATTTACTTAAAGTCTTCCACAAGTTTTCTTTGTGCAGATTTTAAAGGATGCCTACATACCATTTGCGCCACAATCCATTACTATACCACAGAGAACATACAGTAGTCTCGTATTAAAATGTCACACACTTTGATCCGGATTAGTCATTTTGTAAAAATCCACATGGCAAAAAATTACCTTTAAAATACTACATTTATTGTACTTTCCAGTTAAATATTTTGAGCATCACAGTGGAGAGGGGTCTACCAACTCAAGCCAGTTATAAACACCTTTAGAAAATGTTTTTAAAGGCAATTGAGGGAGCTAAAATACCATACTGAGTGATCTTCTTCAGAGTTAAGACATTAGTTTTCTTCTGAAAGGGTGGGGTTTTGCTACTTTCTCAAGAGGTATTGATAGAATGTCCTGTACCTTTTCTTGGTAAGCTCTCTCTGCTTCTAGGCTCAATTCATAATCTTGCTGCTTCTCTTCTTGCTCAGCATCACGGACCTGTTGTCGATAGGCCATCTGAGCCCTGAGTTGCTCTTGGTATTCTTTTGCTTCTTTCACTTTTCTGTAAAAGGTATATGAATAGCTTATTTATGAAGTGTGGGTAAAAAAACCTAAACCAACGTAATTTATTATTATTATTATAGCTATTAGCATTCAACCTTGGACTAAAGAACTCCTTTTAGGTGTTAAGAATAACTACCATTCTACTAAGCGAATGCTACATGCTAACCTTAGGGTCTTTAGAGTATTAATTGCATCCTGTAACATTTCATAAAGCAGATTGCAAAATCAGTGCTCAACAGTGCTCAACAAAGACAGCAAGAACAATTCTTTGTCACCAGCATGGCCCCTTCTCTGCCTCTCACAGTGGTGGTGAGAGGAAAAGAATCAGTGTGTCAGGTCTCTGTCCTTTCCTAGCTGAGGCTTGCTGCTGTAGCAGCCTTATACCCCATCCCCATATCCTTATTCTGAAGATAACAAGTTCCTGCCAAAGGGAAGGCAAGGTGCAGGCTCCTGCTGCGCTGTTGTACTGATATTCTAGGAAATGGCTGTCAGAAGAAATCATTCTTCCTTTCCACCTCAAGACTCATAGATTACTTTCACTACCCTCTGGAGAAGCAGCAGAAGTCTACCTAACATATTCAAGCACTTTTGGAGCACGAGTCAGACAGACTCACACAGTCACTTAAAATACGAATAGTCTAGTCCAGACTTGCGCACTAACACAACACAGTTGAAACACAAACTCTTACTGACATCTCTGAATAACACCTTCGCTAAGTGAAGCATATCCAAAATGAAGCCCAGCATGTTTCCTTCAAAGGGGTGAGGTTCTGCTGTAGCCAGGAGATTGTTACCAATAACACCATCAGAGAACACAACAGATACTGTCTGTAGAAGAAGCTACTCAGTTACCTCCTGCGGACAAGCGCTGAGATGGGGCAGGAGCGTAAATGGACATTGAAGAAGCAGAAGGCGGCCCGGTGCCCTAGCCTTTGCATGACACCCAGAGGAACATTTCAGCTATTGCATGTAACTACATTCTCACCCTGAGCAGCTGCAAGGAAAAGAGAACCCCGTGTAGCTGGGTTTCGTGCAGTAGTCTGTTATTTGGGTGGCTGTCTATATGATTGTTTAAGGGATGCATGTGGGTGGAGTTTAGCAATAAGCCAGAACACACTAGTTCGTCTAGGTAAGTAATGAACTAACCCTTCATTAACCCTCCTCCCCAGATTCTGCCACTCATAATAACAGCTCAGAGTATGAGGGTATGTTTTTAATAACCATGATTGATGCAAGTCACATGATGTTCCCAAAAGACCGAAATAAGGAGATGTAATGAAACACCATTATTTGTATGATGAGATTGGAATTAGTGATTTAATACCAACTGCAGTTTAACAGAGCTGCTGTTGAGCAGTTTGGAACTAACAGGCTACACAGTTGCAGAGCCTCTCTGAACAGAATAAAGCCCACTCAGTGCTCTTAAAATTATAGGAAAATAAGAATTAGCCTTTCCACAAGCTTAAAAAATTGATCTGCAATGGAATGAACTGATGGCATAGAAAAAAAAATACCTTGCATATTTTTCTTCTTCTGTATGCTTGAGTTCAGTGATTGCTTCAGCTAGTAACTTCTTCTCATGAGAGAGTTCTTCCTGCTTCTTTACATTTCTCTGCACTGCAAAGAAAGCCAAACAACAAAACCTTTTAAAGGTAACAGCACTGCTAAGCTTGAAGGGACAGTGAGGCTGTGTTCAAGCCAAGTAGCCTAAATAGCAAGCCTGAGCTCTGTTGCTTCTGAAGAGGCACACAAAACAACAGCAAGTGTATTCTCAGCTTGTTTTTCACCCACTCAGAACAGAAAAGATTTCACATTAAGAATTTAATAATAATATAATTAATAATAATATAATTAACAACAATGACTGCTTGCTTATGCAATCTTTACTTTACCAGGCTTTGCTGTGGTGATAGCAATGGGAAATAAGTGCAGGGAATGTCTGTAGGAGTGAAGTTTCAGAAGCAGATTCAGATACAGTAGTACTGTTGTCCAGTCAACCATACACCCTGTGCATGCTGGGCCAGATGGTCTTCCCAAAGGCAGTGTGCTGTACTCCCTCTGCCTTTGCCAAGACTCACATTCATGTGGTAAGTTTGGTGCCCAGAGAGTGAGCTGTTATTACTTACACTTCTCCTCAATTTGCAGTTGCCTTGTATTCAGGACATCATTTAGGAGCTGCTTTCTAGCCTCCTTTTCTAGTCGCAGTTGCTCAGCCTTTTTGTCCCAAATCTTCGCTATCTCCTCATCAACGATCTTGTCCACTTCTTTTTGTCGCTGGTTCTCCTCCTCCAGCTGTTGAGCCAGGTGTGCCAGGTAAGTCTTCTGCTCCTTTAACAGCTCTTGCTGCAAACACAGAGACATTTGCAGAGCTGAGAAAATGACTTCAAAAGAACTTTCAAAACATGAAGAGAAGTGGGGTTTGCAGACAGTGTGGGAACTGAGAGCTCCATTCCAAACCCTGCCATAGGAAAGACCTGTACAGAATCTCTTTCCTGGCCAATCAGCAGTGCTTGGACAATAGTGTAAGAGCAGAACAAAACCAAGTGATCCCTTCCCCCACAGAAGCTCAGCTGCCTACAATACAGACATTTCACAAACTTCTCACAGCTACTTCACCTTTACCTGCATTAGAAGCCTTGGGGTCCAGTAAGTATAACAATAAATATCACCCCCTCTAATTTTGTGCCAAGGTCTAACAGTGAGTTTATATAACTTTCTCATATAAACTCATACGAGCTTCTAAATAACTTGAACAGAGTAATAAATGCAGCTCTCTGCTCTGGCTTGAAGTTACCTTGAGAGCTATTTTCACCCTGAAGCTGGACAATCTACTTGTTTTAAATTTAGGAAGTGACAGTCACATCCACCAATTCATGGCATCTCCAAGATATTTAACATGAGGTTTTGCATCTATATATGCAGCTATCTATATCCATGCTATAGCTGCATCTTGGCTTATCCAGCTAAGACTTAAAATAATTTCTTAGCATCAATGAATTAGATATTTACTTTCCTCTGCAGTTGCAAATACTTAACAAATCAGGTCCATGAAACAGAAAATATTTCTCTAACCTCCATTACACCCATGTAGTGCAAGGATGAAAAATTTCAGGTGATTTATACACCATGAAATTGGCAGAGGGACAAGAATCCAGGGTTTCCTAACAGCTCCCTTCCTTCACCCAGCTTGGTACCCTTGCTGATCGCAAAGCATGCTAAAAATTACTCACTGTGGTTTTAACAGATAATGGGTTTCTTCAGAGAAGTAGAGCACTGGCAGGAGGAGAGGCAACAGACTATGCAAGAAAAGAATCAACTTGTTCAGAGAAAAGGGCTTGTGTCTGATCTCATTTATGCTGTGCAGTATAAACCACTAAGGGCCACAGAATTAGTCTAGATGAGGTATTCTGCCACAACTTCACAACAAACACCTCTAGGCCTTACTTTTCTGCTTGCTTTCTCAATGTTTTCCTGGGGGTTCTGTAGAGCTTTTTCTAAGATCTTCATCTCTAAGGCAAGTTCAACTTGTTTTTCTTCATTAAGACGATTCTTCCTGTCCTGTGCTGCACTGAGCAACATATCCCTGCATTCTCTCTGTTTCTGTAGTTTCTCCATCTGAAGTTGTTCACTTTCTAGTTTAAGCAGTTGCTGCTCTTCTTCCTACAATGGTAAAAATAGCCAGCTTGTAAAATCATTGCGTAACTTCAGACTAAAGTGACAGCTAGAATTAGTTTAATTGGAACAATGGACAGCAAAGATAAATATTTAAAGCCTTTCTTGCTGACATTAGAGAATCAGTGTGATCCATTGCACCTGTTAAAGCACGAACATTTCAGCATACCATTTACTAGAATTCAGGATTTTTATATTTAATTATTACATGCACTTCAATACCAAAACACTGAAATGCCCGATGTTCTCCAAGTATTTAAAAGGGTGGACGGAATCATCTCTTCAGAGAAATCAATATCGTTGCAGCATTTATGATCAATGTCCAAGTTGTCACACACAGCCATAACCGTTAACCAGTAACAGAACCCTCCTGTTTCTGCATGTATTAGCTGTGCCATGTCTGCACTAGATGTCCACAGCACAGAACTAGTGAATGTAAGGTTGTATAAAGTAAGTAACTGGATCTTTATATTTTAATGGGCAGCTACTGAATTTCCATGGTTTCAAACTATTCCATTTTATATTGGAAAGAAGAGAAAAAATGGACAGTAGAGCTGAGTTCTGAAAAAACAAACAGTGAAAACCAGGAAATGTATTCAAGACCAAACAGTTCTATTCAAAAGTATTTAGGAAAAAAAAAAAATTAATCCCAGAGTAGCATCAATAAACTAACTTAGCATAATTCCTGAACAGCCTGCATTTGAGTAAGTTTACAAGCACAACTGTGCTTAAACATAGTCATAAACAGTATGTGACTATCATTAACTTATCTACAGGCCTCAGAAGCAATGTGCCAGCTGTCTTGAAGGTACAGTTTTTTGTTAGCCTGTTTTTAAATTAAATATCTCTTTTGTAATGTGAACAATTCTTCTGAAATGCATTAGCAGGTTTGTTTAGTCTTCCCCATACAGAAGTATAAGCTGCACCTCTTAAGGAACAGAACTTGTTATGCTGGACATAAAACACCCACTGATTTTTACAGTGCTTCAAAGCCAGAGCTGACTTTGCTATCTGCCTGAGTGGTCAAATTCAGAAGCTGGGAAAACATTCTCGAAATTCAGTATTTATTATTTGAGCCACAGGATAAGTAAACAAAAAATCTTTGAACAGTAAACTAAAAAGAAAGTGGAAATAGTTAACAGTCTAGTGGGCAAGTTGCTACATGTCTTAGACTGAATTCTGACACCAGTGAAGTTGTGTGAGTGTTCAAGGATGGAATCCATTGTGCTTATTCTAGGAAGGTATTAATGCTGGGGTAATGCAACACCGCAAGTATACACAGAAATTGTTACCAACTATCCATCTGTAAGCTAGGACCAAAGTGCTATGGCAGAAATTCATGTAGCACTTGTGAGACTACAGCCAGAATAACATGATTTCAATCACCTTCTCAGGAAATCACAATTCTTTAACAGACAGAAAAGAACGAGCAGAAGGAAGATGGCTAATGTCTGTAGTGTAGCTCATGCAAAACTGCCATCTCTGTTTTGCCATCCAGCCTGAGGTATTCTGATGCACATGTGGTCTTTCATGGCAAAGGTGCAAGTTTGAATTTACTAAATAATCTATTTCCAGCAGCAACCAGAAGAAACCATTATACATCGAGACACTTAGTTGTCCTTGCTGCATCCTTCATCTAGATGAAACCCCTGATCATCAGAGGCTATCAACTCTGTACTGAGAAACTTGTAATGGGGCCATCTGTCATATCCCTCTTCTGCTCTAAAAGGATTATACCCCATTTTCAATACAGAAACTCTCCTTTATGGACCCTTTGAAGAAAGCTTTTTTTCAGCCACTAAACCACTTCACCCAAAATCTATCTTCTTGACACAGCCCAAGGCAGCTGTCTTCAGGGGAAGCTACAAAGTCTTCTATTCTAGTAGCATTTTTCTGAAAAGGCTAGTTAAGTAGAAGTGTTCCTTGCCTGGGGAGGTTGGCAGTGCCTTAAAAGTTGTTACAAGAAGACAATTTCATTCTGTATGTTTTTAAATAAGTGAAACATTACAAGTTTAGCTTGAAATAAGGACTCTGTTGTTTTACAGCCAGGATTTTCAGAACATAGAGTCATTATTATTAAAAATCAGTGGAGTATGTATCTTGCCAACACCAGCTTTCAGTGCCTAGCACAGTACCCTGAGTGATTATTCAATTGCTACGCGTAAATAGCAGCAAAATGAAGACTAAGTCTGAACTAAATAGTCTCAGCTCACAAAGTCAACAAGAATACTATGAACCAGTGACCCCACTAAATCCAGCACAACTACAGCAAGCCTACACTGGGGGGAGATAAAGAAAAAAAAAAGGGTAGTGGCCATTTTGGCCAAGGTAGTCAAATGCCTCCCATGATGTGATGCCCAACAGCAGCCAACACTAGCAGGTGAGAGAGCTTGGGCACTGCTTGCTAATTTGTTCCTAAAAAAAGGATGTAGATTCAGAAATTCAGTCAGCTGCAGCATAAGCAGTTGGGATTTTTTATATAAATGTGTCTCCTCATGTCTCATCAGGGTCCCAAGTGCATCAATGGGCTCAACAACCTCTCTGCAGGGTTTGTCTACCTGTGCTTGCAGCCGGCCTCAATGTGAGCCTTGGATCAGAGGGCTGGGAAAGGTGTGAGAAAGGGCTAAGAGGAGTCACTTCAAGCTGCAGTTAGGCTCTGTCTCTTGCCCTTGGTGCCTACATGAGCTGTGCTGCAGGTATGCCTATGCCTGAGGTTGATCCTAAACTAGACTTGCTGACTTGACTTGCCAAGCAGTCTGGACTTTTAGATGTCAGCAGTTACTGTCAGCAGACTACCTCTCCTCCATTCCTTTGGGTACTGTGGGACTCTTGAGAGGGAGGACAGTGTACTTGCCGGCCCTACTGTCACTTTCAGCTCCTGGCTCCACTTCCCTTCTGGGAGCAGCACACTCTTGGTGTTTCCTCCCAGTGCACTCACCATGATCATTGAACATATATATCATGGTCTGATATCTGGTGTTGGGTGTTACAGCTGGTACACAAGACTCTCCAGCTATCCCACAAGAAAGTGGAAATCAGAAAACTGCGAAGATGTGGGGCAAAAGGTTAAAAACATTTCTTTTTCCCACAGAGGCTCTGAAAGCCTTTGAATGCCAAAATCCTCTATGATGCTAAGCTTCAAAAGATGTATTTTCCTCTGTAAACAGGAATGCATTTGTCACAGCTCTGGAAAAGAGGCTTAGCACAATAGGGCAGCCTCAGATACGAATGGAATCAGTGAAGATACAAATAAGGTATGGATTAATCTCAATATCTAGTAAGCCTATCATTAGGAGGGCCTCAGACACAACCCTGAATTGAGAATGATAACAGAAATTACCAGCAATCGAGCCTCTTCCTCCTTCAGCCGCTTTGCCTCCTCTTTGTGTGCCCTGAGCACTGTTACCTGGGCATTGAGCGCATTCAGAGTTTCCCGATTCTGTTCTGCTACCTTCTGCATCTTCACTGCCTCTTGCTTTTCCTTTGCTAATATATCCTCTTTCCAAAGCTCTTCAAGTATCTGCTCCTCCTCCTTCTGCTGCTTTTCCAACTCCTCCTTCAGTGCTACCTGGGCCAGCTGGTCTTCAAACACTTCCTTCTGATGCCGCTTCATCCACAGTGTACGAAGTTCCTCAGATTGTTCTCTGAAAGGCAACATAAAAGTTAAAAAACCCTAAAAGTCTCAAAGTAATAAGCAAGTCTGGAGGTGTGTGATGGATAGAGGTTCCCAGCTCATAATACTCAAAGGACCATGGCTCAGGATACCAAATTGTACACCTGGTCTAACACTCACTCCTTGTGAGACCTCTGGAATCACAGAGAGCCTCATGTGATGGACATTTTGACATGAATGAGTTGAAAAGCAGGTCCCATATCTGCATTTGTAAAGTATATATATACCCACATGCACAATATATATACATACATTATATACACAATGTGTATTTTATACTATATATATATAGTTGGAACATGCAATGTGTGGGATTTGTATATTTCTTTTTAACATATAAAACACATGCACACTGTGCTTGTTCAACAAGTAGGTTGCTCTTTATTCAAATGAAGACTTAGAATATCTTTATTAGTCACTTGAAAGCTCATTCATATTCAGGAAATACTTTGAGCACGGAAATTTAGGTACAACAGGAACCACTAGAAATTTATTACTTTTTTTAATGAAGTTTTGTGGGATAACTCAGAAAAGTTGCAATGAAAGTCAGGAGAAGCTAGAAAGTCAAACAAGTAATGCAGCTTTCAATTTTCACTTACTCACTGCAACTGAGTTGCATATAAACAGGTATTTGTCCCTAGCTGAAGAACACTCAACTATTTACAGATTCTGCCTTTATTTTTGCAAACAAAACTCTACTGAGATCAACACATGCTATTGAACAACATCTAATTCGAATAATATGCAAGCATTTTAATTCTGTTCTATAACCAGGATATAAATTTTCACAAAATCAAAATGGGAAACTGGCCAACAATTGTGAAGATCTACAAGTGTTCAGGATCTATAAGCTCTAAGGATGTGTGACAGACAGATGTAAATGCTGTGAAGTAAAAAGATATCTCAATTTCATGCTGAGTGAAACCATCTCCTATAGGTTACTACAATCCTAATTAGGAATTCATAGCAGATATTGTAAGATGTCATTGACTGAATCTCAAACCACTGCATGACAGCAGCAGTTACTGTACAATGTGAAATACTATTACTTTGCACAGCATTTAGCTGACAGTCCTGCATAGCAAAAATATTTAATAGTCATCAAGGAACCACCTCACAGAACTCAGACTCTACACTGGGATAGTTACAGTTGATTCAAGTAACTACAGCAATAATACAAAATCTGAATCCCACTGACTAACGTATAATTTTTTTATACACTTAAAAACAAAATTAAGCCTGCCAGCACTAAAAGCAGGTATTTAGCAGTTTGCTTTTTCATATTCTGTGGCTCTGCTAAGGACCTGTCTTTGCAAAGTCTTTACTTTTCTAAATGATTTTGAAGTCCAGTATAGCTGCTGTCTCCATCTAAACCCACATCTATATTCCCTGATGTGGGATTTAGGTCCAGAGTTAATAGGAGCATTATTCCCTCTGCGGCCATGGGTTCACACCTCCATGAAGGCCTCAGAAACAATTCAAATTTGGCCTCTCCCTAAAGTCAACTGCTATATCCGCTGGCAATGAGGCAAATAGGGAAAATATCGCAAAACAGGGAGTGAGTGGTGATCTGTAACTCATTTCTGCCCTAAAACTAGTAAGATTATGCTCTGAAATTATGGCTTCTTCACCTGACACTGCTCCTTCATCACCTCCTGCTAACAAGCACAGAATGAGCACAGCTCCTGGTATCATTAATAGGTAGCTGAGGCAAACACCAGCATGTAAATAACTATTTGTTGGCTTACAAGACCTTCCAAAGCTTTACCAATAAAAGTCCATGCTAAGACAGCCTACTAAAAAGTACTTATGGCTTATAAAATGCAAAAAGCATTTCCCCAAATAGCTCTCCTCTGGTTCAGAACCGGCTGAACAAGCTGCTGACAGACAGCAAAAGTGACAGTGCTGAAAGCCAGACTGACCCTGTTCTCATTGCCACAACAACAGTCAAACTTAGAGCAGGGCAGTGCAAAATCAGAGCTGACTGTGGAGGGGAAAGTTGGCTACACCTGGCTGTCCCTTGTTGCTGCAGCAGTGAGGTACAGCCAAAGAAGAGAATCCATGACCTGTAATTTCATGCAGAAGCAGAGGTCTCACCACGTTTTCTTCCTGTCAGTGTTCACTGTTTGCTGCCTCACATTTCAGCTCTAAGTTTCTGGGGCCAAGGCATCCCTCTCTTCATCCTCTATATGTAAAGCACCTAATGCCATGGAGCCTGTGGTGGAAGGCACTAAGCACTATACACAAACAATAAAAGGGACAGCAGTACCACAAAAACAAAATTTTCATTTTGCTTGACATCCAGAAGGTATTTCTAACCTCTTAACTAGGAGAAAACAACAGCAATCTGTCAAGTACCCTTTCATCAATACCAAGTCGCTGTAAGATAAAGCCTGCCACACTTAGTACTTCCCCCCCTCAACCCTAGGATATTCCACATCCTCTAATCAAATGCTGGTTCTTTCCTTAGTCAGGCTTGTACCATCTAAAGGAGAAACTGTCCCTGGAGTGAGGAACCATCCTTAGCATAGCTGCAGAAGAGAAGGGCGAAGAAATGCAGTAACAAAGGAGCAGATGCCAGTGCAGGCTACTGAAAAGGAATGGTTTGCCTCTTGTACAAGACAAGAACCTTCTGACTAGTGGTTGTCCCAACAATGAAAGCAGAGAGCAGCACAGAGATGTGGACGCTGTAAGCAACGGCGCACTCCAAGAGGTGCCCCGTCCTTCAAGCAGGTCAACAAACATACTACGTTGTTGCTAGTTTTCTTTTAGCACATTTTAGCACTGCGGTCTATCTTCCAACTCCTGGGCAGGAGTTAGTGGTGATTAAAGACTACAATACTAATTAGTATTCATGAAAAATGTGTTTCTCAAATATTGTGAGGGAAACATGCCATTATTAAGGTTTGAAATCTTACACCATTAGAAATAAATGTATTACCTTAACACAATGGGTTCAAAGTTCTCTCAGCAGTGAAGGAATAAAGAATTATTCTTTTTCATGATTATAAACTAATCTAAATTGTAATTGAATTCTCAGAAGGGAAGAGAAGTTAAATAAAAGTTCAGCACGGTTAGAATTTTAATATAAAATAACCCTATAATTGCTTGATTTCATCAAAATAATACCTTCAAAGCAGCTTTTACAGCAACCTATAAACATCTGCTCCCCCAGATGGCTGGTTTTCTTCCTCACTTTGCTCTCCTAAGCTTCTTAACATTAAAATGTATGTAGCTACTTCCCAAAGACAGAATCTGCATTTATTCCCCACCACTCGCGGTTACTTATTAATTTTATGGCTGCAATACAAAGTTGCTGTGATAACGGCATCTCTGTATAGATGTTTGATGTTATCACAATAAAAAGGATGTGTTTTATGCAAATTTTGAGACACTGCAATTTTCTTTAAAGATACCCATGATGAACATGCCCTTGGGCTAAAACTGGCTCAGTATCTCTTCATACAGGTTGTAGCTCTTCATGAAAATGAATTCCAGTGTGACTCTGGTAGTCCAAGGACTGTACCCTCACTGACCTCATAACAAAAGACTCTTCCTGGCTAACATCACTACTGAGAAGCTGTTAGATCTATTGCCCTCGGGCTACAGCTCCAAACCCAGCTCACACAGCTGATAAAAGAGCATCTTTTTAGTATTTTGAAATAATGTATTGGAGTGCTGTACAATTCAGGTGCTCCCATACCTCAAGGCTGAGAATCTATACCTGCAAAAGAGTAGAGTGACTTTCTGAAAGTTAAAAGAAACAAAGAAGTCTGTATTAGATTTCAGAAAGACACTCCAAATAGTTGTAAATTCACAGGCAAAGAGAAACAGAAAATCATGTGTATATCCACCTGCTGTTGAAATCACCTCCCTGGGCTCCTCTGGCTGTGCCGTAGAGCAAAGGTTTCCAAAGCAGGGTGTGTAAGACAATCCAGTGGGGTGCAGGAAGAATATATGTTTTGTAACATTAATAAGTAACATTAAAATAGTGCTCATTTCTTCTTTACCTTGCTCTCTTTTAATTTCTATTTTTGCATATGTTTTATAATGTATATAATATACTACTATAATACTACAAGTACATAATTTATAAATAAGCAAATATATTATGCATATATATTTATAGCAGCCTTCCAATACCTAAGGTGGGCCTACAAGAAAGCCGGGCAGGGACTTTTGACAAAGGCCTGTAGGGGCAGGACAAGGGGGAATGGCTTTAAACTAACAGAAGGGAGACTGAGAGAGCAGACTGGGAAAGGCAGAAGAATGATGGGAATGATCCCATGAGACTAAGTCAATCATGTATCAGTAGGGCTGTACTGGGAGAAAAGAGGACCTGAGGAATCAAGACAGGTGTCACGTTATGGCACCAGGTAGTCTACCCACTTCCCAAGAAGGATGAGACCCTTGTATCCGACCCACCTACCCCCCCTTGGTCAGCTCACAGAATCAGAGGGTGTTCATTTAACCTATCAGGAACCCCACGAGCAGCACGTCAGGCCAAATAGTCCACCCGCTTCCCAAGAAGGATGAGACCCTTGTATCCTACCCACCTACCCCCCCTTGGGCAGCTCACAGAATCGGAGGGTGCTCATTTAACCTATCAGGAACCCCACAAGCAGCATGTTAGGCCAAATCCCTTAGATTTATGTGTTGCTTGTGACAGGATACAGATTCAAGACAGCTGTTGATAGTGACTGACTACGAAAACAGATTTGGGTTACAATAACATACAATCAAAAATGATCAGTGATAATATTAATAGCTAGCAAGGTGTTAGTAAATAAATGCGCATAACACAGAGATCTTACCCAATAGGTGTCCCTATGCGGGGGAGAAGAGAGATCCAGCCCGTCAACTGATCCCAGAGTTTCGATGGAGGGCTTCTCATCTGACATCCCCCTTCTCTTTTGCCAATTTATACTATTTCTTTACTTTCATGCGGAGCTTGAGTTACTCTAGTCATAAATTCCTTTCATATCTTTGTCAGGATTGGTGTGAATTTTTCTCACTTCAATTTAAAGGTACAGGCTAAAAGAATTTCAGAGCGCAAGCTCAGTGAGGGGTGGTAGCAGCCTGGGCAGGGGTCTCTCTTGAGGCGAGTGTGTGGTTTAGTATTATAATGAAGCAAAGTTCAGCTACAGGACACTTTCTCACCATCACTGGTGAGGCAGCACCTGCGATCCATCTTTCTTGACAGCAACCAGGCACTTATTTTCTTTCTCCCTGATAACAGGCGTGAGCCGTGGTACCTCCGCACCACTCTACTCCCCATTTCAAGGATGTTGCACAGGCCTTATCTGTTCCAAGGGCACTCTGTTCCTCTTACAGCTGCTCTGATGTTACAGCCTCTGAGCTGAGCTTCTTGAAATCAAATTTCTCCATCTTTCCCCAACCTCGGTTATTTTCCTACAACAGGTAAACTGCAGCATGAAAGTCCAAGTGTGTTATCAGCAGATGATGAGATTCACTGGTGGGATTCAGTTTGCAATTAAAATACCTAAAATTAGGCATCTACATATCAGCTAGATTCCCACTTTAATCAATGTGAATCTACCCAATCAATGCAGTTAATACCGGCCAGGGTGAAGTCCAACTGACGAACCAGTATACGGCTAATTCAGTATAACATTAGGTTCCTTTAACTGTCCTGATCTCAATGAAAATCCACTGAGTAGAACAGGATTTCATATTCCCAGTGAATATAAAGATAGTAACACTCAGACACCTACCTTTAGGTGTCTAAATCATAAGCTGAATCATGTCTCCTTGGCATGTAAGACAAGCTACAGGTACAGTCAACCAGCATCTCCTCAAAACAATTTTAAAAGTGAATTCCAACTACTGCATGATGGATACAAACTAGAAATTGTCAGTTGTGAGGGCCATATTTTAAAGCCAGCATGTGAATTTAGATGTGCACACACTGTTTTAACACCTGCCTCAGTCAATAAACCCCACACTTAAGAAACAGACATTTACCTGTGAAATTAGTTAATTAGAGCTTATGCGCAAGTGAAACCAAGTGTTGATTTTTACCCCTGCACACTGAGAAGCAGGTGTTATGGATTTCCACAGTGGGAGAGTAGCAAGAGACACTTCAAATGATTACAATTAAACTACATTATTTTCATTCCTTCCTCAGAAAATCAGATTTCCAAGAACTGAACAAGTCAGATTTCATACCAGGGCCTCAGAGCCTGATATACACCTGTAAATCTTAATGACTTTGGAAGATGCTGACAAGCTCAGCATCCAGGAACTTCAGGTTGCATTTAAACTTTAACTTTGGCTGGAACTCTTGAATATGCAGTAAATAAAAACACTGCCTTATTGGAATCTTCACTTTTCAAGGATCTTCAATGTACCTTAGGAAGCACCATTTAGGCCAAATTAATCTTCCATAAGTGCTTTTGACTACAATAGTATAAAGCTGAAATAGAACTATTATGCCAGAATAAGGAATGACAAAAACGGCTGACATGGCAGGTGACAGTGTAGGGATGCTCACACTGGAGTCAGAGTTTCACAGTACACTTGGAAGAGTGTTTTCCTAGTATCTCAACACATAAATAATGGGGATAGTGAAGATCTCTGTACCTGTTGCCTTCATCTCTGCTAATGAAATTTTTTTCTCACATATTTCACTGAGCATTACATGAGCAAATTCAGTCCCTGGAGCACAGAAAGTCAGAAACGGGCTATACTCTGCTCCACTGTGTGCAACATAGCTGAAGCCTTACAACTTCTGGCAAGCCTCATACACCTTTATCCAAACCACTTTAATTTTTTTTTTGGTATATCATCTCAATCACATTCATCTTTTCTTACTCAGTTTATTACTGTCACCTTGTTAAATGGCTTCTTTATATTTACTTCAGGCAAATTCTCTTTTATAAGATATTTTTATGGTGATACCTGAATTGCTGCTCTCGTTTTTCAGCCACCAGTTGTTGTCTTTCCTCTTCCCTCTTCTCTTTCAGTAATTTTGCTCGCTTCTTCATCTTTGCTTGTTTCTCCTGTGCCGTTTCTTCAAGTGCCTCCATTTCAGCGCAGTACCTACTTTCCTCTGCTTCCAGAAGCTCACAAAGCCTGTAATAAAAATGTTTAAAGAAAAGTTAACCAACTTTTCTGTTAAGTAAGTTTGAGTTTGTTACGAGCACAAAATAGGTACTAGGCTCCTCTGAACATTTCTTACAAATGCCAGAGAAGGGAACATCAAATTTTAACTCAGGGATCATTCCTGTTGTGCCCATGGAGAGACTCTTACAGCACAGTATGAGCTATTCTGTTCTGGCACAATTTAAGTTCCTGATATTACAAACCTATTTCCGATGCTACTTTAGAACTTCAGTCCCCCATTAATACTACATTTGGCACAAGCTGAAATTAATTTCTTCTTGTACTAGTGCTATCCTTCAGCATAATCCCTCTCTGGTATTTATCACCCTTCTCTACACATCTGTAACTGTATCTTCCATTAAACTACCTTCTATTATTTAAGCATCACTCCATAAACCACTTCACTCTGAAAGAACTTTGATGAAAAAAAATTATCAAATCAGCAATTTTCAAACATGCCATCATTTACCTCTCTATTTGTCCTAGCAGAAAGAAAGGTGGAGGAATTCAGGAATCTAGACACTCACTAATTTCAGCCTGAATGCCCCAGTGTTTTCCAGGAAATCACTCTCACTTTTATGCAATGGTGTGTACACGCTACTATATGAGCAATAGCATTCCAGGACCTAAGCTGGCACTGCCAGTGGGAGTTATAGTAGCGAAGCCAAAGACCATCCAATTTGGGAAACTGAATTACAGAGTCTTAATCATACATCATGCTGAGACTCCATGAAAAGACAACATGGTGATATTAAGTAGCTAAAAATAAAAACAAACCCCATGAAGTTCAACAACACCTGGGGAGGAATAACCCAGTGAATTGGTACACACTGCAGGCTGACTGGTCGGAGAGTGGCTCTGCCATAAGGGACCCACGGGTCCTAGCACACAAACTGAGCATAAGTCAGCAGTGCACCCTTGCTGCAAAGAAAGCCAACAGCATCTTGGTCTGCATGAGGAAAAGCACTGTCAGCAGGTCAAGGGAGGAGAACCTTCCTTTCAGGACTGACGGGACCTCATCCAGATTGCTGGATTCAGCTCTGGTCTCCCCAGGACGAGAAAAATACTGACTTAGTGGAGCGAGCCCTGTGAAAGACCACTAAGATAATTAAGGGACCGGATCATCTCTCCTGAGAGGAGAAACTTCAGTGTGGAGAAGGTTCAGGGGAACTTATTGATGTGTATAAACACCTGAAGGGAAGGAATGTGGAAAAGGAACTTCTCAGTAGTGCACAGTGACAGCATAAGAGGCAACAGGCACAACCTAAAACACACGAAATTCCATCTGAACACAAGAAAACTCAGGTTTGTTTTGGTTTGATTTTTAGCTGTGAGGGTGGCCACATACTGATACAGGCTGCCCACAGAGATGGTGAAGTCTCCATGTGCAGAGGTAAGCAAAACCCAAATTGACACAGTACTGGGCAATCTGCTCTACATGACTGCTTGAGCAGGGGGTCAGACTAGATTATCTCAGGAGGTTTCTTCCAACCTGTGCAAGTGGTACACAATTGCTACGAAGACACATCAGAGCAGGATACCTAACCAGTGACCTTCACAGCTCCGAAGTCACTTAACATGAAAGAGTAACTGAGAAATGGAATCATATTTTTTTTTCCAAAGATCAGTACAGCTTAGTTCTGTTCTTTACAAGCTGTAATATGCCTCACCTTTATTATTTCTGACTGACTTTTGAAATTCTTTTATTTTTGAAACTGGGTGTGATGAAAATTACTTGTATGACCTAAACACTGACTTGATGAAGCTACAACAGTTACATCCAGCAATTAAAGCTTCTGACAATAAAGTACTCTTTGTTCTCTTTAAAAATCAAGCAATTAAAGTGAATATACTACAACTTATACTGAATATACTACTACGAAATACTACTTTTAATTTGCATTTGGCAGACAAGGTTCTAAATGCCACCAAAGCTGTACTACTTAATATGTTTGAAGTGATCTCTAGTGATTGGTTCACTCATCAATAATAGTAACAGCAGTCCAATAACTACTATTTGCTGTACACTACTGCTTGGCCACCAAATAAGCACAACTCATGATTTCTGTTAAATAACGAACGTCATGCCCAATACACAGTATAACATATAATGCTGAGCTCTAGAATGTTTTTCTCTGTCATCATTCCTCTAACTTAAGTTGAAAAGAGTAGGGCAGATATTGGTATCAGCTACTTGTTTGCTACCTCAATCTCCTCTCATCAATCCCGGCCAGATACTCCTGCATTGTTTCATCAACCTTTCTCTGCACAGCACAGTTCAGCCATTTTTGTTCCTTGTGTTGCTGCCACCTGTGAACCTTGCAGTACTGGTCAAACAGCTTTATTAATTTAGCATTTTCAAGAAGTTCCTTTTCTTTCTGTCTCCAGGCCAAGGCAAAATTTTCATTTCTTTGTTCTTTAGGAGGCTTGGCTCTCTGTAAGAGAAAACATACATCAGTAGTGAAAATATAATCAGTTATTCCATCTTTTTTTGCTTTTTTTTTTTTAGATGAATTATTCACCAAATAAGACAACATGCACTTGAGCCCAGAACCCCCCCCGTGTGCTGGGCTGCACCCCCAGAGCGTGAGCAGCAGCTCAGGGAGGGGATCCTGCC